>JAUELK010155805.1:0-7500 GCA_031471215.1 Gastropteron pacificum
TCTCTCTCTCTCTCTCTCTCTCTCTCTCTCTCTCTCTATCTATCTATCTATCTCTCTCTCTCTCTCTCTCTCTCTCTTTCTCTCTCTATCTATATATCTATCTATCTATCTATCGCTATCTATCTATCTATCTATCTATCTATCTATCTATCAATCAATCTATCTATCTATCTATATATCTATCTATCTATCTATCTATCTATCTATCTATCTATCTACTGCTACTGCTACTACAACTGCTACTGCTACTACTACTACTACTACTACTGCTACTACTGCTGCTGCTGCTACTACTACTACTACTACTGCTGTTGCTGCTACTACTACTACTACTACTACTACTACCACTGCTACTGCTACTACTGCTACTGCTACTACTACTACTACTACTGCTGCTGCTGCTACTACTACTACTACAACTACTACTACTACTGCTGCTGCTTCTGCTGCTACTACTACTACTACTACTATTACTACTTCTACTACTACTACATAGATGTATATAGTACGAAGTACTACTAATGCTACTACTACTACTACTACTACTACTACTACTACTACTACTATTACTACTACTGCTACTACTACTACTACTACTGCTGCTGCTGCTGCCAATACTGCTAGTACTACTACTACTACTCTTACTACTACTACTACTACTACTACTACTACTACTACTACTACTACTACTACTACTATTACTTCTATTACTTCTACTACTACTACTACATATATATATATATATGTATATAGTACGAAGTACATAGTACGAAGTACATAGTACGACTAGATAGTCACAATACATAGTCACAATAACAGGCAGGCAGCAATAATAGCAACAATAGTGATACTACTAATAATAATAATCACAATAACAATAATAATAATAATAATAATAATAATAATAATAATAATAATAATAATAATAATAATAGCAATAATAATGATAATGAAACGAATACAGCAATAACAGTGCTAAATGTTATAATACAATTTCCTTCATTTAAGGGTAGTACGAGATATCGAAAGTGTTCTTGATGTTTGAGGGATAAAGGATGTGTCATGCCATATACAAGTGAACATTAATTATTCCATGGAGCAACAGTCAAACATCAAAGTGACCGAGGAGCGTGGATTCCCCGTTGTTCGATGGCTGTTATAATGCAAAGTTCAACCGATCAATGATGTCCCCATGCACAGTCCCGCCAATTGGTATCGATCTATCGAATTCCATTTTGTTGTCTAAGTGCCTTTCCGGCCGTGTCCTTTCTTTCCTTCGGCCATCAACCCGTCCCTTCTTTATGTCAATCGTTCTATCCTTGAGTCTCTCTTTTTGTTTCGTTCTTCTTTCCTTTATGTCCCTGCTCCTGTCTTTCACATCAATGGGCATTCGATCCAAGCTGAAACAGTGGCGAAGATGTACTTGTGCCCGTGTCAATTGTATGAGTGGCCCTGCATTCTCCATACCCCTTTCACCTGTCAATCTATTCAACATTGGTGTTTAAACTTAATCTTCATAGATCTGAATTCCATTAGATTTATAGAACAAAGAACCGATTGAAAGCTTTTAATGTAAAGATCAGACCATGAAAGGTAGGCTATTGGTACTTCCTTCTTTCTTAGAAATGTACATATTGATAATCAAATATACAGTTGCCTAAACAGTTAATGTACACATTTTGTTCGCTTGTTTGTTTTGTGTGTGTGTGTGTGTGTGTGTGTGTGTGTATGTGTGTGTGTGTGTGTGTGTATGTGTGTGTGTGTGTGTGTGTCTGTATCTGTGTCTGTATGCGTGCGTGCGTGCGTGCGTGTGTGTGTGTGTGTATGTGTATGTGAGTGTGTGTGTGTGTGTGTATATGTTTGTGTGTGTGTGAGAGAGAGAGAGAGAGAGAGAGAGAGAGAGAGAGTGATCGACTAAGATGCAAACATAAAACTAGGCAACATTTATGCAGTGATCTGCTGTTGATAAGATGGCCTGTATAACAATGTGATTGCGTGTTTTATTGTGCTATATAACAATAAATAACCCTTTTGGTTTAAACAGAATCCGTGATTTACATGTACCTGTGATCTATTTAAAAATAGATGTAGGCCTACCTACCATTCGACTAGCCTGTACTTTAAAAGAGCAAATTTTATACACGGTTTGTTCCACAAAACGAAGTACCTTTTTGCAAAGCGGTACAACTTGTGCAGAATGTTTGCAATGTGATGACGCAGCATAAAAGGGTATCATTATTGTTGAAGTTGTAGGCAATATTACACTCACCCCTCCCTCCATTGCGGCCATGTTCAGTTTCTTTAATTTCAGACCAGCTATTTGTATCAATAACACCGGCCATCATAGACCTTGTTTAGCACATTACTTAGAATCATCTATACTAATGGAGATTCGATTAAAATATTGCACAACCTATACACAGCTAGACACTTGAGATTTCTCATGAACATGACGTAGATCTAGATCTAGATCTAGTAGATTCCACGGAAGGTTGACGTTGGGCATAACATAATTGTGCACAATTTTCCATTTTCCATTTTTCAAGTCAAACGAAAGAAAAAAAAATGTTTAACAATAATGTACGCCCATCTAAAGAAAAACTACAAACATTTTTCGGCATTCTAGTTCTAAATCACGTCTGTGCGAACCTTCATTCACAAATGTTTTTCGGTAGAGTTGTATTAACATAATTTACGCGTGATGACTAATTATTTTTTCAGGTGAAAACTAATCTGGTATTAATATCTCGAATTGTCATTCAAAGTGCTTCCCGGTAGCTAAGTCTTTCTAAAACTGAATTTCTGCATGTACCATTCGTAGTAACAATAATTGCAGATGTAGATATAATGTATGATGCAACAAATCCCCTTTTAAATTGGTTTTTATGTCTTAAATGATATTTAGCTAGAAAAGCTGAATAAGCTAAATACAATGTCACGCCCACGTGCATTGCATGACGCAACGTATCCATCGAGCCAGTCTTGTGTTTGTAAACATTTGAGCAAGTTGCGGGAAGGAGCAGCCCTTGCATGCCTGTATTTCTCGTGCACTCAATTTGGCCAAGTCAGAGGTCTCTCAGCAAGTGGGGCAGTGGAGGTTGGCCAGAAGATTAATGCGAATATTTTGACCTCTTCAACTGGGACAGGCTGCGCCCTACTGCCCCATGCTTCACCTCAACCTGTGCCGCTGGGTTATTAAGTTCAGGGCTTTGGGGGCTACTTCTTGGACAGCTTTCATTATGTTTCACACAAATATAAACCTTAAAGGCGGTTGCAGAAATTGTTTTAAAATATACTACTGGCCGGGGTGAGCAGCTTCATTGGCCAGATTCTGTATGATAAGTAACATAAATATGAAGGTCTGTTTGTGGGTGATTCCAATACGCGTAGGTCAGCTGCCTGTAGTCCTACCTGTGATTGCAAATACTAGGCCTAGTCACTGATGGCTGTTGTGCAAATTATAGAAGCGTTCATAGCACACGTTACACACTCTTTTGACTTTTCTTAGTAGCCGAATAGTAAATCACGACTTTTACCGGTTAGTAGATACTCATAGCACCTAGTCTTCTCGGTGGAGGACGGTGAACTCGGAGGTCCCGTATGCACGTTGCGCACGTTAGAAATCCATTGGCAGTTTGGAATCGATGAACAGTAGGCCAGTTATGGTCGCTGTCCGGGCAAAATGGAAATTTAATTCTATCATAACCCCCTTTCCGCAGTTATGGTCGCTGTCTGGGCAACATTTAAAATTGAATTCTATCATAACCCCCTTTCCGTAACGTTAGAACAAACATAGTACCGGTAGCAGGTTGTCTGCAATAACTGTGCATATGTTGATAATACAAACGAGTTTCCATGGACAAATTGATATCTGTAAGATTAAGCTTTATGCCGTGGGTGAAAGATAATTGTACAAGTCTATTAGTGGTATACAGTCTGTATAACTGCGGAATACAGTACCGATCTGGCATTTATCTGGATAGCTACAAAAGTTGCATTTCCGATTTGAGTGTCAATCGTCAGCTGTTCTTGTCGGTGGTGGTGGTGGTGGTGGTGGTGAGAGTTTTTTGTGTTGTTTTTTCAAAATGCTTTTCTACTTGCTCCTCGTACGGTCTAATCTTTCTTCAAACGAATCAAAAAGGGGTCCTTGAGATACGGCCTTTCCAATCGAAAACAGATATTAATACGTAGGTCCTACCTCTCAGTGACCTAGATCGTGACACCTTGGGTAAAACCTCCGCCCATGCAAAAGGTGATGTGGACTCAAATTACATGTAGTCCCTTCAGGCGACAAAGGGCATGGGTCAATAGAACTAACTTCTACAACTAACATTGTCGCCCGGTGGTAGCTGAATACTTGTTCTCGAAAGTAGATCTACATAATGCGTCTAGCTTTGTCTAATATCAACAAAGTGCACTTTCATTCAAGGGTCAAGTGAGTGTGTTGCCACCCGGTTTCTTCATGACAATACATTTTGTTGTTCGGTACTGTCTGTAAGAGTAGTTAGACCCCATGACATTACGTCAGAAGTGGAAGCTTTTAATTTTGATTGTTCGCTTTGGTCGATCTTCAAACTTCAGAAATCGCTCAACGTTTCCCAAATATAGCGGCCCAGTTGGGCAAACTGTGATGCGGCATTGCGACATACATGGCACTTTGGCTCTGTGTGGAGTAAGTGCTACCTGGCTTGCAGCACTAATTTGTTAACATGGTGACACCAGAGACGTATTATGTTAACGAGACACGTAATATACCATAGGAGTCTATACTAGAAAACTCAAGAGAAAACTGCTTAGTGGATGATCCCCTGAATATGTGCCTTTTGGGGGTTTTTTCTCCTTGCGAACGGAGCCCTGGTCATCGTGAGAAAATGAACATACAGCTTTATAAAATGTCAAATTATATCATATATGCTTAGTTACATGCAATAGGATAACACGAGGTCAATCTAAGAAAAAGGGACTTAAGCCCAAGACGCACAGGGCGTACAACATTCATCATACACCATACACTTTTGTAGCTCAGTTGTGCTTTGTCGTGCCGTTTGTTATTATACTTATACTTATATTGTAGTAGTTCAGATAGGATAACTTTCTTTTTTCGCGTAGCCAACCTCAGTGCGTATCATGCTTATATACAGCACATCGCATTAATATGTGTCTTCAGTGATAGGATAGAGGCCCTGTTGTACGAGACGCGCTGAGCTGGCTACGCTTTTTTTACAAAGATAAAGAGAGCACTGTTCAGTCTCATCTTCTCCGATAGCAGAAACATGAGTACATCCCGGAGTAGGCCTACGCTAGGCTTCACTCTGATGATCGCTTGTACTTGTGCTTGTACTTGCGTCACTCATTCTGCTAGTAAAATGTCAATAAAAACATTGGTCAAATCGTCGTCTGTATACCAAACAACCGAGAAAGAATGAACATGCACTTTAAACTGTATCGATGTGTGTGCAAGCCTGGGTGCGGGATAAAAGATTTACATGGCTCAAACAGCAACAATGAATTTGGGGAAATTGTGTGCGATAATTAGTAGCCATCCTAGGCAACCGGCCACATACACACACACAAACACACACACATACACACACATACACACACAGACACACACACACACACACACACACACACACACACACAACACAACACACACACACACACATCAAATCTGACTTTTTCCACTCTCAACTCCAAGATCACACTTATATTCCTATATTCATTTTGTATTTTAATATTTCAAAAGCTCAGTCATTTTTAAAAAATAATATCCAGTTGACTAATGTTTGGATCAATGTCAATGCTAGATGACGCTGTGGGCACTAACTAACAGTGTGCGTTTCCACAATGCTAAAATTAATGTCCATGATCACATACACAACGTTCAATACGATCTTCGGTATTTCTCTAGGCAGGTAGTATGGCCGAATGCCCAGGGAAATGATCTCAATCTCTGGTGGTCCACAGATATGTTGTTTATGTGGCACTATCGCTCGTTGATATAAGCGCATACACCACCACCCCGGCTCTTCTTGATGGCATCACTGTCTCTGTCCTTCCGAAAGAGATTAAAACCATTGACGTCGGCACTGGCGTCGGTCGCATATTCCTGAAACCAAGTTTTCAAGAAGCACAGTATGGAGAATGTAGCTATCGGTTAGAGCCTTTAAAGGTAATTCGAGATATTTGTACCATATGACATCACACAGTTTAATTGTTTACAAATTGTTATAAAATGGTTACTTATTCTTATTACACAAAGCAGAGCGAAAGATTAACTTTGGTGAAAACTGCATCCATGTTGGTGCAGTATTAATGGAGGAGATCAGCTTTGGAGGTCAAAGTTTGCCTCTTTTTTTATAAAGATTATGTTTCAATGCCTGGATCTAAAGTTTGTCTTTGTGATATAATTCCAACCATACCGAGACTGTTGCCACAAGCTAAGGGAGACAACCAAATAAATCAAAACTTTTTTTTTTAACTCGAGGGTACTTTTTGAAATGGGTTTATTGAATATCATCATCCTCAGGCTATGTATTATGTCTATTTGTAAATCAAAAACTGACTGAATAGTGCGAATATTGTGTGAAAATGAATGTTATTTACTCAGTATTTATGTGAAAATCGTAATTTTGACATACAGTGCTTAATACATAAAAGACGGAATTTGAACACACATCGGAAGCGAAAAAGGAGTGCACACCTAGAGAACCGTAAAAACCGATCCTAAATAAACCATACCCCCCCCCCCCCCCTCCACCAACTCCCCTCCCCCCTCCCCCTCTCAAACCAACAACTTCATTGTTTACGAAAACTTCAAACGGTATTTTCACTACCTTAACGTTCCTGTATGGTGACAAATTTATGAACAGAATCATCTACAGCGTAATACGAATTGTTGTGCAAAGTTTCGAGATGATTCATCCACAACCAAAGTCGTCTGAGGCCTGTCACAAAACAGCTTTTTTTCTTCATAATATAAGATATCTCCGACATTTAGTCAACAGACTCGCAATTAGTCATCTGAAACATTTAAGGATTTAGAAAAAGAAATTACGAGTAATGGTAATAGCACCCTCTAGCAATGTCGACACTACAACATGACCTTTGCTGCATGATTTGTTGTCAGTGGAGTGACATAATATCTCATGTGTTTTATGCTGAACATTTTGGAACTGTACAATGCCTTGAGCTCTTCATTTCAGGGGAGGTATCGGTAATCTTCATCAACGCTGCCGTTCGTCTAATAGTAATTGTGGCTCTGTATGAATGCATGCGTTAGGAAATCTTTCTAGTATCTGATTTATGCAACTCATCTCTATGTACATGTTTCGTACTATAGTAAGAGTGAGCATTGAGCAGTGATTCTTGATGAACGGTAAGAGATAATCAAAATTTAAAAAAAAAACCACCTCCCTATCTCGCCTCCCTCTCCTCATACCTCCCTGCCTACGTGTGTACTTGGCCCTGTGCAGTATGTCTGGGCTCTAGAAGAGGACG
>JAUELK010155916.1:0-11228 GCA_031471215.1 Gastropteron pacificum
GGGGCCGGAGGTGGGGCCGGGGGTGGGGGCAGGGGCGGGGGGTACTCTGCTATTCGTAGAATGGGCTAACCACTAGTTATTTATAATCACAACTATATCTAGCATGACTTTGATGCCCTTCTCTGAGAGAAAGAGAGAGATTCTCTAATGTGACATGTCTCATCATTATGAATCAAGCGGCCTGTTGATACATTTGTTTTTTTGTATTAAAAAAAAAACAGGGCTTAACCAACCTGACTGCATAAAATTGCTGTATAGTCCTACCTGACTCTATCATTGGTTTAATAAATATGGCATAGCAAAACTGTTGACATTAAATTTTGTGTCTACTTGATCATGATAATGAATTCCATTTTGAGTCTTTCAGTCTGAACGTAAGGGAGCATCCTATGTTAGCTAGTGACCACCCTATGGGTAGAAAAACACATCAAAGTGGTTGTGAAGTGCTTTGAGCTTGCTGTATAGCGGGACAAAGCACTATAAGAATGCTACTGTTATTATCAAAGTGCTTCACACAGTGATGTAAAGCAGTAACTTACACATGGTCAGTCTTCGTATTGTTTACGTTGATGGCAAGCATAGAAAGCCAACAAGCACTTTGTGTGTCCAATGAATGAATAAAGAAATGGATGAATTACAGTGTCCTCTATACTCAGGCTTCGGGGTGGAACAGGGTCAGCCAAGACAGACATGGAGGAGGAGCCTGTTTAGACAGCTGGACAGCATCGGTGTGACTTGGGAGGTCACCAAAACCTGCACCAGGGACCGAAGAAAGTGGAAGATTGCTGTTGAAGCCCTATGCTCCTCAAAAAGCAAAGAAGAAAAAGTCAGGTAAGTCACACTCACAGTATCCTTCGCCCTATTCCCTCCGATGACCTAGGTATCTCAGGCTGGGGAGTTATGGTTCCCTTTTTCCTCTTGCCTGAAGCAGACCTAGATGACTTTGAGCCTCTAGGTGATTTTGTTCTCTCCTTAGGGGACTTGGACCTCCTTCCTGTGGACCAAAAATACAAACTTCATACATTGTTGCTGTTGTTGTTGTTGTTTTGATCAGGCACAAATTATGAGTTATTCACTCTTCAAGTGGTCTAAAAGACCTACAGCCTAGCTCTGCAATCTTGGGACTGGTCCCCTTGTTCATGCAATTGTGAAATGCAGGTACAAGACCCCTCTGGACCAGATAACTGCTATGTGCAATGCAGTCATTGAGTTGATACTGCCTATATTGATACAACTTTGAGGCATTTCTGGTTAAAGCCATGATTTAGGACTGAACCAGGTGTATGTCACACGATTTTCTGTAGCCTTTATGATTGAACAAATATAAAAGAATTCACAAAGTTGGACATGGACAAACAACTTAATGTAAACTCTTAAACGAGCCACACTGCAGACACTGCCATTTCACATCAGTTTGGAATGCCCTGAACTGAACGCAATAAGAAAACCCCTATTACCAGACAGATCTTCCATCCATGGCACTCTATATTGTGCCATGGAACAACTGAATTAAGACAGCAGCTTTTATTAGACTTGCAATGGCCAACAAGAGTGAAGAACTCATTAGCTTGGGATGACGACAACAACAACAACAACAACAACAACAAAATAAACTCTCACACCAATTTCAAAATGAGTTTCATAATGGACTAAATAGGAACAAATAATACAATGACAAAGTTGGGCCAGCACAGACACACAAATACAAGTATAAGACAAGATAAGATAAGATAAGATAAGATAAGATAAGATAAGATAGATAAGATGATTCTTTACTATCCCATTATCTCTGTGCTTCTTTACATTCCTGGATTATTTTCTTCTCCATCCTGTGTTCGACGTTTCATCACTTGATACTAGACTTTGTTAACCTATAAAAGAACTCTGTGACAGGACACATTTCTCTCTCTCTCTCCTCGCTCACAAAAATAGTTGACCTCTTACCTTTTGGAGATCTTGATCTTGCAGAGTTAGATCTCTCTGACCTGCTGTCCTCCGCGGGGGACTGAGTCATTTCACTGGCCACTGCTGGAGTCTCTGGGCGCTCCACAGGCAACTAGACCAGAAATAGATGACAATGATAACAGTTAGTTAGAGTTTACCATCCCTAGCAACATAGTTAAGTCATATAAGAGCAGAACAGAGTTGGACCACCGGGGAATGGACTCTGCTCTAAATCAGGAAAATGACACTAGAAAATTATAGACAATTAATTTGTTCTACCAGTTCTGAAACTCCCTATCACTTTTGTTTTCTTTTTTATGATTTCGGATACTTTTTTTCCATCCCATCTTACCGTTATGAGCTGAAGCCAACATGCAGTTGCCACTGAGCAGCGCATATCTGCCATATTGACATCAGAGATGCCACTACATCATAGTTTAAAACTATAACTTGAGACAAGAAGCTCACCTCAATCAGTGGAACTCTGTCATAGTCTGGGTTGAGAGCATCAGGTACATGGCCGTCCATGCCTCTGTAGTAGTCTTTGAGCATGCGCACCGTGTCCTGGAGTCTGTCCACCTCAGCCTACAAGGAAGATACATCAAGACGTCACTTACAAAATGAACATAGCTTATCACGTCACCTGTCGACCTCATCATTATCAATGTTAGCTGCTACAATGGATGTCCTCACAATCCTTCTCCATTCATTTCTGTCCCGTCCCATGCAGTGCGACATGCCAATAAGAATGTGTAGAGAGAAAGAGAGAGACAGAGCAATGTTGGGCCTGCGTACAGGCTTGAAAATATTAAAATACTACATTCTTGCCCTCCACTTTACCGCTGCTAAAACCGATTGAGGTTTCTTATCTCCCTGTTTTTTTTAATGAGACAAAGAGAAAGAAAAAAACAGGGATTGAAAAAACCCTGTTATTACCGGATTCCTGTTAAAACCAGTCCTGTTTTAAATGGTTTCCCCTGTATTGAGACTTTCCTTCCTCTTCACAAGTCTAGATAGAGCACTGACCTGCATGACAGTGAGGTAGTGATTGCTCAGGATGCCCAAATGGTCGTCCAGCCATCCGTCAGTCATGATGGTCTCCCTTTCACTCTCCGCCTGCTCCTTCCTGTTGTCACACAGACCCCAGAGACGTTCCTTCAGGTCGTCCACTTGTTGGTGCAACTCAGCTCTGGTCTCCTCATCGTCTCGCATGTCGTCAGAGACAGCATTGTATGTCTGAAACACAGAACATGTCGTCAGGGACAGCATTGTATGTCTGAAACATTTCGTCAGGGACAGCATTGTATGTCTGAAACATGTCGTCAGGGACAGCATTGTGTGTCTGAAATATGTCGTCAGGGACAGCATTGTATTGTATGCTGAAACGCAGATCATTGATATGACCATAACTCTATCTTTCTCAATTTTAACAAAATCCTAACCTTATCTTTAAGTAGATTCTCTCCCAAACCCTTTGCCTAAATCCTGATCCATGATACATATCCCAAACATTACAATTGTAATTCTTTTTTTAAAAAGGAAAAAAAAAATCACTACAGTATTAACAAAAAACAAAGTCTCAAAAAGATGATGATAATGCAAGCTAGAAATGTTTGGTTATATCCCATAAGAAATATTTATGACTAAAAGGGGTTGCCATACACATGATCAGACTCTGAGGAAAAGGTAATCAATTTGACTGACAAATATTGAGCAGTTGTAACTGTACTAGAATGAAAGGTTTATGATGGCTAAATATATATACTGTTTTAGACAAGGACGAGGAAAACATATACTTTTAATAACAAACACGCCTAGAACCTAGGTCCTCTTACCTTCTGCCACTGCTCTACATAATCTTGCTTGGTGTCTGGTCGCTTCAAATAATGCAGGAAATCCTTCCTGGAAATCAAGCAACACAATCAGACAATCTTTGTTCCAAAAATCAACTTTTCATGTACGCAAGCTTGTTGTATGATTATTTGTTCTTTGTTGTTGTTGCTATCAGGCACAAGGTATGAGCTATTTGCTCTTCAAAAGGTCTAATAGACCTACAGAGCCATGACAGCCTAGCTCTGCAAACTGGAGGGCCTTCAAATTGGCCCCTTGTTAATGCAATTGTGCAATACATTCACAAGTCTCTTCAGGACCAGATATGTGTAATGCAGTCTTTGGGTTGATACTGCCAATATTGATACAACACTTAGACAATGTTGCTTGCAACCATGATTGAGGACTGAACCAGGTTTATGTCATATCATTTTCTGTAGCCCTGATGCTTGAACTTGTGTGAAAAAATTCACAAAGTTGACAACAGTACATGAGCATTGTTATATGATTCAATACCAGAATATTGTCCTCCATTTGCAAATGTAAATATCCAATGAAAAGGGCTTTAATGAAGTATTTGAGAAAACATTCCATGCTTGATAAATAGCCATCCAACATGATTCATTTGAAATGTTTGTTATCAACTTGAATTTTAGATAGAATGTGTCAAAATTCTACTTTGCTAGTTGTTGTTTTTCCAAAATATGACACCTACTAACAAAATAGACTTTTACTAAGACTTTCCTATTTAAGCAAAACTGATGTCTTACAAGATTTGTATTTTTGGCTTGAGAGCTTCTGAATAAGAGACCCCTTACTCTCAAATCACGAATCAGGCCCAAATTATAACCTGAAACAATTACAAATGGTGTGATACACTCTTGTGTTTGATGGTATTTATCAGCTCAGTATGTTCATGTGATGTCATTATGTTTGTGTATTACCATACTGTACTTCATACTCATTTACTGTACTTTTATCGATGTTGTATGAATAAAGTACTTTTGTGTCATCTTGACTGATCGTGTCATTGATAGCGCTTAGAGCCGACTGCGGGATCAGCGCAATATAAATGATCTTTACTATGATGATTGTTATTTTTAACGTTTTACTGTGTACAATTCCAAACAACTGTCCCTGGCTCACCTGATCTGGAAGAAGTATCTGTAGATGTCCTCTCTTTCCATACGCATGTTTCTGAAGACATTCTTACAGTTGCTGACGTAAGTAGTCTCAATCTCTTCCCAGTGGGTGACAAGAACCTTAGCTAGATCCTGCGGAATAAAGTACAAAGAAAATGTTTACATTACTGAGGGATAACGTATATAGAAAATTTTAACAATTATATTTTGTTGTTGTTGTTTGCTATCAGGCACAAGGTATGAGCCATTCGCTCATTAAGTGGTCTAATAGACCTACAGAGCCATGGCAGCCTAGCTCTGCAACCTGGGACTGGAGGGCCTTCAAATTGGCCTTTGTCCTTGCAGTTGTGCAATGCTGTCACAAGACCCCTCCTGACCAGACATTTGTATTTTCATAACCTTCGCTTATGAATATGAATCACTGAACAACACACAAAAAAAGGTAAAAAGACATTACCATTTTCCTCTTTCTCTACTTAAAAACTGTGTCAGCAAGCGAAAACAAAAGAGAAAATGTTTGCAAAATCACAATTCATTGACGTGTCCTCTATGTATTTTACACACATTGTTTGTGTCATGCTGCACAAAACTACTTGGTGAGACTCACATCTCCAATCTCCAGGTCCACAAACTCCCATTCCTCGTCCCCAGGCTTGGGGGGTGGAGGACCAGTGGGGACCTCAGGCTCCAGTTCTGGCTCAGGCTCTGGGGTCTTGGCCTTCTTAGAACCTCTCTTACCCGCTGATTTGGGAGACGAAGCTGTCGGCAGTTGAAAAGATCTCTTTATGAAATTGAAATCAAGGATGGGTTATTCAGTGTGTAAAACTATCCTTGAAATTAAGAAATACTCAACTAAAAATCTTGAATCATCCTTGGAATTCAGAAATACTTTACAAAAAAAAAAAAATGACAGCAACAAAAAAAGACAAGAATACTGAGAAAAACCTGGAATTAAATTGTCAGACTTAGCATGGTGTCTTTATATAGCAATTAAAGCAGAAATTCAATTGCCTTACACTTCAAATTATATGTTAACAGCAAAATAAGCAATGGAAATCTTTGAAATTAGTTGTGTTACGGATGTTTCATAAATGGCATAAGAACTCCCATACACTGTAAAAAAAAGAAAAAAACATGGAAATGTATGTACTGAAAAATACATATTAAATATTACATATTATGCAAATAAGCATAATGGCTCGTCACATAATCTGCTGTAGGCTTTATTTTAAGTGATCCTGATTCTTTAGAATTATAAACAAGTGTGTGAGAACAAAATTGCTGATGCACTTGATAAAGCTACAGGGAGGATATATTTCATTTTATTTTTCACTTCCTGAACATTTTAAAAAACTGGTCATGGAAGCATATATTGCAGGCAAGCAAATCAATTGATATTCTATGCAACAAATTTAAAACAAACCTTTGATGAAAACAAAACAACAACAACAACAAAAGTGAACTGATAACTGTGATTCAACAAGATCAGTAATCTTGAAAAGGATTTTCATGCATGGATATTCATTTTGTTTACATGCCAAGAATAGCTCTCCCAATAATAAGGTACAGCAAAATCTGTCCTTTTGTTCTTCCTTCTTTTGATTTCTCCTTTATTTTATTTCAAAATACAGTGATATACATCCCAATGACATTATATGGGATACATTAGTGGTGAAATAATGATATCAATCAATGGTACTGAAATGTTGCTTTTATAGAATTTTTCTAGCGTTCCATGACTGTTGAGACTATGGCCTGCTACAAACCTCTGCTGCCCTTCTTAACACTTCCAGGTGCGGATTTCTTGCCTCCTTTGGGAGATTTAGACTTGGAACCAGATTTGCCTGATCCTGAGAAATGAAAAATGTGAACAAACTCCAAACTTGAAACGAAAGTAAAAACAGAGCAAATCTTAGAGCGCAAACAGAGTGGACCCGTCACCATTGTTTGCTGAAAAAAATCTGTCTTCCATGGACTTTCGTTCTATCATGAACCCCCCCCTCCCCCCCAAAAGAAAATGGCCAATAGGTACTGCTCTGTGGCAACTGTGTGTTGGCTTCAGCGAAAAGCAGAGCTCATAACACAAAGGCAAATTTCCATGAGAGGGGATGAAGAAAGTGTTTACAATACAATATAGCTCTTTGCCATTGACGACATCATTTTTCCAGCAAAAAAAACCCCACTGTTCCACTCTGTTTCCCCCCTCTTAGACCCAACTGGATCTGGTCAAAAACAGTTGAAAGCTGTAAAAGTAAACACTGCATATATATGACAAATAACAGTGCAGAGCAAGGATAAGACAGCAAATAACAATGAAACTGTACATTTGCCATTTGTAAAGGATTAATGACAACATTTTCCCTATCACTATCGGTATAATACTGAAATTTGTACTTATGAACTGCCATCGAGAACGAGGAAAAAGAAGAAGTACTTCTGAAAGCATTTAAGTGGAAAAAAATGTTAATGTTTTCATTTTTTTCATTGGCGCAGTATTGCATCACCTATTTTTTCCTCCTTTCAAAACTTGATGATACATGTACTTTTTACATTTCTCCTATCAGAATGAGATTTTCAAAAATTCAGTTCACTACACCTTTGTCACAAGTTGACGTTACACTAGACTGTGTACTATATGTTAAAACAAGGTAACACACTGGATTAACGAATTAGGTCTCCTAGCGGGCAACCCAGGTTCGAATCCCGAAGATGGCATTCTGAATAAGGGTCACATGGACAGTTTTTATGGCTGTCCACCCCCGTCCTGTCGGAGACGGACATTAAAACATAGGTCCCACCTCTTATATGATCTGAAAAGTGTCACTAGAGGTGTAAAACTCAAACTCTAACAACAACAAAACAAACAAAACCCAACATGTATGAGCGTGAAAAGAAAGAAAGAAAAGTGTTTACAGTCAAGACAATAATCATTTCAGAATGATTGAGCGGAAGAAAAATGAATTTAAGTTTCAACTCCAACATTGAGCAAAAACAACATAATTTGAAACTCAAAAGCAATCAATCCTTGCATAACAACCACCTCCGTCTTGATGCAGCTTTGTAAGATCAATTCGTATGTTCACATCAAACTCCACATCTACGTCCGCTGAGTCTGACAGCATTTTTCCACCGCTAGTTTTCTGGGAGGCAGACGCCCCCTCCCCTGTCCCACTTTTAACCCCTGACCCAGATTTAGGATCAGATCCAGATTTAGTGTCAGATCCAGTTTTTGGATCGGATCCAGATTTCGGATCAGATCCAGGTATAGGTTCAGGCTCATTCTCTGTTGTTTGGAACATTGAAAGGTAAGGAGGGACTCTCTGAGTGAGTTACATCTCTTACTAAATATGACAGTTGTATGTATGGGATGATGCCATTAAGAAGTAGATTCTGACCTACAAATCTCATGTAGTTGAAAATGCTGTGCGGGAAAATGCGAAGTCTGCACTGAGACAGGAACTTGCATTTTTCCAAGGGATGATGATTTAGAATGATGAAAGTAAAAAGAAAAATAAGAAAAATTGGACAGCAGTCTACGCAGTCAAAATCTCAGACATCTGACTGCATGACACCATAAATACATCTATAGGGAAATTAAACATGTGACCCTTTTTGTCCACCAATCAACTTTGTTCGAATCCTGGTCTGATTGGTTAGACTCAATTTCAATTTGAGAGTATTTTCCTATCACCAGATCTAGTCTTGTAAATACATGTTTTTCATAATTTTCTCACCCCATTATAAAGCGCTATATAAGTGATGTTTTTATTATTATTATTATTATTCAAGTGCGCATTGAGCATATGTTTTACATCTGAAAATGCGCACAAGAAATGTAATAAATTATTATTATTATTAAGTGTTAAATGGGTACCTAACCATAGACAGGTGTTGGTGAGAAGATTGCATCACAAGTGTACCGTCCTGGAGGTTGAGATAGTGATGGAATGAAAAGTGTCTGTAGGAGTAGGCTGGAATTCACTATGTAAAGCTCGCTGAGCTCACTGAAGAGTGATGAAATGCAGTATACAGTACAACACAATAACACAATATATATATATACATGCCATCTTCTCTTGTGAAAAGTGTGAAGGAAGTGACAAAGGAATAAATGATAAATACCTCCTCGGCTCCCAGTCTTGGAGGATGGTCTGGAGGTTCTACCCTCAGGTGGTGGTTCCTCCCGAGGAGGCTCCGCTGGAATCTCAGGTGGGCCTTTTGGCAACTGCAGAGGTCAGGTGAATTTTACAAAATTATCAATCATTTTGTCTTTATCTCAGGTGGGCCTTTTGGCAACTGCAGAGGTCAGGTGAATTTTACAAAATTATCGATCATTTTGTCTTTATAAACTTTATCTGTTTGTCTACTCAAATGTGCCTTTCATAATAAAGCAAACTCCAAATGCATGAATTGTGACTCAGAAGAACATATTTTGCTCGTGTGGATTCCATATAACCTGTCTAATCTTGGTGGGTATTTTTTTCTTTCTTAGTTTGCATTTTACACCCATATAGCGACACTTTTTAGATAACTGATAGGCCGGTCTGATCTTATGTGTGTTGGTGTGTTTATGTATTTTGTAGTAATATTTACACTCATAGACTCTAAAATCCATCAGAAACATGGATGGATTCATAATTCATAACTGATCCTTTCAATCAAGAATTGAAGCTAACGGGAAGAAAAGAGTTAAAATAAGACTAAATGACTCATAGATAAAGAAAAAAACAGTGGCAAATAAAGAATGAAAGGACAGAGTAAGAGATGGCACAAAAGCTTCTGAGAACCACAAAATGTAATCAGGTGATTTGGTGGTCAAGTGGTTAGCGCATTGGCCTCATGAGTCAAAGGTCTGGGGCTCTGATTCCTGCTGTGCCGACTCGATTTGGATTTGAGAGTATTTTCTTATCCACCACTCTTGGAAAAAATGCTTTGTTACACATTTCTCATCGTACACAGGTGTAAATGGGGTACCCGACTATACACCGTGAAATATCTTGTCAAAATGTTGGTATGGGCACCGACCAGGCAGCTACTTGCCGACATACTGAGGTCGTTTTACACTGCTGTCATTGAAAGTGTCATTACTATGGGTATTAGTTGTTGGGGCGGAAGTATTACCACAGCAGACAGAAGAAAAATACAAAGAATCATTATCTTACTACCAGTATACCTCCCAAGAGGATCAGATGGCTTTGGAATGAGACAGGTCTGTTGGGGTAACAATATGCTGTATATCTCTTTGAGCTTGAGCGAGAAAAAGTGCTACATAAATCGGCAATTATAATTACTATTCAACTGTAACATACCTCGGGTTCTTCCACTTTCTCAGTCTCAGGAGCAGAATCTTCTTGACCTTTGTTCTGAATCTGTAGAGAGCCATACCACATGAGAGTTAACATTCTCTAGGATTTAAAACAAAAACCCACAAAAACTTTTGTGTCTGCCAAAACGTATCTATGTCTTGGTCTGATGTACTACGGAAGGGTGTAAAGGACCAAACAGATTTCTAACTCATTTTGCTTGTGGCTGTACATGCATAGTCAATCCTCCAGGAACTCTAGCTAGCCTTCATGAAATAATAATTGTCCACAAATAAAGTTTGTTTTCTTGAAAGTGTGTTACATCACTTTAAAATAAAGTTGAAAAGCACTCAGAGCTTTCTTGAGCGGGCAAAACAGCTGCAACTCTGCAGTGGTCTCTGTCTAATTGCAGATCCTTGGGTGACAAGAAAAGTGGGCAATTAGTCGGACTAGACCAATATGCGGTGGGTATTTAGGTGGAGACCACTGTATTATCATGTCTCTGACTGGGCACACCAACCTTGGTCAGAATATCTTCCAGGATTTTTTCAGTCTCTGTAGACACCTGCTCCTTCTCCAAGCTGGCATCAACAGTCCTTAGAGTGCCAAACCTCTGGAACCATTTCTCCAACTTGGGCCACTGGTCTAGGAATCCAGTTATTCTAAAATAAGTTTTTTTTTAATGAGAGAGAGGGAGAGAAAAATGATTTCATGGTGGGATGATGAAACATGTGTGTGTGTGTGTGTGTGTGTGTGTGTGTGTGTGTGTGTGTGTGTGTGTGTGTCTATGTGTGTGTGTGTGTTTGAGTGTGTGTGTGTGTGTGTGTGTGTGTGTGTGTGTGTGTGTGTGTGTGTGTGTGTGTGAGTGTGTATATGTGTGTGTTAATGTGAGTGAGTGTATGTGTATTTTTGTGTGTGGGCGTATGTGTGTATGTGTGTGTGTGTGTGTGTATGTGTGTGTGCGTGCGTGTGTGTGTGTGTGTGTGTGTGTGTGTGTGTGTGTGTGTGT
>JAUELK010156026.1:0-11227 GCA_031471215.1 Gastropteron pacificum
ATGTCTGTAAAGTCTTTGGTGTGTGTATGTCTGTAAAGTCTTTGGTGTGTGCATGTCTGTAAAGTCTTTGGTGTGTGCATGTCTGTAAAGTCTTTGGTGTGTGTATGTCTGTAAAATCTTTGGTGTGTGCATGTCTGTAAAGTCTTTGGTTTGTGCATGTCTGTAAAGTCTTTGGTGTGTGTATGTCTCCACAGATTTCGGGCCCTGGCTCTCCATGGAGACAAGTCTCAGTTGGTCAGAGACAAAACTATGTACAGTGAGTAGACACTTCAACGAAACCTTGTCTGAGCAATATTTGTTTTAACATTATTATGAACACCGGGTCTATCGGGTGTGCCTAAAACTTTTTTTTAAATGTTTTATTAGAACTGTTCACAGCAAAAGAACAGGCCTCGTAAGAAAGACATCTTTTTCTTTTCGTTAAAGACTAATATTTTTTTTTAAGATTTTATGCAATCTCAGATTATTTGATTGTCTCGTTCATATTCACCTGTCACCTGTCAGCAGCATCCTGTTCAATGTTCGCTGACACACATGAAGATACAACGATCCGCCTCCACTTTCCTCTGTTCAAGCTGTCTCAGGAGATCCTTTGTAATTTTAGACCCAGAGATCTGTTTAGCGATGCCCTTTTTCTACGGGACTGTATTTTGCCTTGGATGACCTGGTTCATCAACTTTGTATTTTGATTCCTTGTGACATGTCCAACATATTTTTAAGTTTCCTTTTGTTGATGATGGATAATAAAGTTCATTTTGTTTTGTTCATATTACTTGTACGACTTGTTGCTCATATCTTTCTCAGATTTCAAGAAAGGCAATGTAGACGTTTTGGTGGCCACAGACGTTGCCTCAAGAGGATTAGGTAATACCACAGCAACCTTTTTTTCATTGCATTTGTCAATAATAGTGTGGGGGGTTTTTTCTTTTTTTTTTGTGTTTGTATGTGTCAATAAAAGTGTTTGTATGTGTCAATAAAAGTGTTTGTATGTGTCAATAAAAGTGTTTGTATGTGTGAATTTGTAAGATAATTAAAAACTTGATTGCTAAATGACATTGTACCGGTACTTGTACTGTTATGGTGTTCTGGCATTTCTACTGGGGTACCAAATAGTTATTTTACATGTATATTATTTTGCTTTGCTTTTATTATTTCTCTCTCAGGACCGCGTGATGACCGAATGGCTAACACGTATTAGGCCTGCAAGCAGGCAAGCCGGGTTTGAATCCCAATTAGTAGGGCATTCAGAACATGGGGCGCATGGGCAGTTTTCATGGCTGTCCACCCCCGTCTTATCGAACGTTATTAAATGATCTAAAAAGTGTTGCTAGGGGTGTAAAACTCAAACAAAATATTTCTCAATCAGATGTCGACGACATTGAGCTGGTGGTGAACTACGACTACCCAAATACAGCAGACGACTACATCCACCGCATTGGGCGCACGGCCAGGGCCCACAAGTCTGGCAGGGCTCTCACTATACTCACTGACGACGATTCCAGCTCTGTGAGTGTCTGTTTGTTTGCTTTGCAGCCACACGGTGGCAGAACAGTTAAGACATCGGGTTGATTCGTTTGGTCTCCAGGCGGGCGACACAGATTTGTATTGCTCTGGGGGATTCTAGACATAGGTTGTGTGGGCAGTTAATATGGCTGCCCCCCCCCGTCCTATCAGAGACAAACTTTAGATGTTCATCCCACCTCTTATTATATGATCCAATTGTGTCAATAGGGGTTGAAAGCTCTGAAAAATGTTTAGTTTTGTAAGCTTGCTATCAAATACGAAGCTACCTTAAAGTCTAACAAGATGTTGGTTTAGGGACCCGCTTTGTAATAAATAATATGTATTTCACCATTTTAAAATTTTAGTACATTCCTTTCCCCTCAAAGGTTATTCAGTCTATTATCTTTTATATACAGCACTCATGGTAGATTCTCTGGCTCTATAGATTCATTATTATTATTATTGATCTTTTATTTGTCATTACTCCCTCCTCAGGCCCGAGACTTGATTTCCATCCTGACCACTGCAGGACAGCCTGTGCCCTCTGAACTCAAAGACCTGCAAGGCATGAATCAGAGAAATTTCTCATCCAAGAGAGGTCAGTGATGACAGACGGTTCCATAAACAATTTGGCTTGTTTTGTTTTGTCTTTCACTTTTTCTTTTAAAGATACTCTTACTCTTAAGGTATCAAATACATTTTTTCTTGTGAATTTTGCGCAGCCCTGATTAATATGTGCAATCTTCAGTCAGTGCTGATTACTGGGGTCTTATTCATGGGGCTAGCCTACCGTAGGTCGAGTCGAAAGAAAACGTCCAGCCTTTCAACGTCGAAGTGCAAGTTCGGTATTCATGGGGACGACGTGAGCTTCAGACGACGAACGTCGAAGCTTCATAGCTACGATATATACTCAAAACTAGAAAGGCGTCTCTCGCTCTGCCCGTCAGCCCGAAGTGAAGCCGCTACATACAAAGATATATCTACTATTGTACGACAAAATTGTTATATCATCAAAACATGTCCTATCGCAATTTTTTCCTTACAAATACAGACCCATATCTGCTTGTTGAGTGACTTCACTTTAGAGTGAGAGATGGCCCTCTAGTTCTACAGATATTTCGATGCTGCGCACGAGAATAGTTCAGACTGCATCGGGGAATTCAACGGTGGGAATCGAACCCGGGTCCCCAAGAGCAAAACGAATGATCGAACAGCCGCTCTAACGACACGACCAACTCGGAGTGTTACTTGATGACAACTTTTAATTTAATATACACGTATTCTATCAATAGTGGTTACCGAATTCACTGGTATGCGTTTCTATTATTTCACAAGAATTTAGTTTAAAATACAGATCTACCCTCTATGACATTAATTAAAACTCATAACTAGTTTGTTATAAGTTATACAGCTCATTTCAATTAAATTCATCATGAAATACTACTTTAAGCTGTTGCTACGATCATAGTATCTCGATAGATCTAGATTAGATCTAGAGATCAAGACAAGTAGTAGCCTAAGACCCTAAGTAAGAAGAAGTAAGAAGAAAAAGAAAAATATCGACTACAGTTTAAAACCTACTGCCGAGTGTGTTATGAAACTATGATAGACCTAGTTTGACGTTGTAAACTTCCAGTGGATGGATTTAAGTTATATCACTACCCAATCTCCCTCTGGAAACTCTGAAATGTACGTCGAATGCAGTAGATACTAAGAAATACAACCGCCGCCATTGTTTTTCACTTTCGCTTTTCTAAGCAACAACAAAATAGACTCGACCTAAAAGCTTTAGGCCAGCGATTTCGCTGGACGAAATTTTTAGCCCTTTAGGCTAGGTCTAAATGGTAGGCCCGCGCCATGAATACCAATCTATCCGCATATAGACTCGAACAATGCGTAGGTCGGGCCTATGAGCGGTAGGCTAGCCCCACGAATAAGACCCCTGAGCTCTGCCAAATTGTTTTGCTCGACATGTGTCACACAAAACTCTGGTAACTGGATTGCTATAAAAAAAATTTAGATTTTTGTACATGTTGCCACTTTTCTTGACACCTGCATCACTAACAGCCTAACGGGAGGTATTTAAAAAATGATTTGTTTCTCTGTAAACAGGTCCTCAACGTCACAGTCACAGTCAGAGACACAGTCGCCACAGTCACAGTAGACAGTCTTGGCGCGATGAGTTCTGGTGATTGTCTCATCATACCCTTGGAGATTTGATTTGCCACAGTCACCGCAAGCCGTGTGGGATTTGTACATCTGAAGAAGTTGTCGACCACTGAAAGCCATTTCAAGAACTGATCCTCACCACTTATGAGTACCATCTCCACGCCTCGGTGTAAGACTCTGCACAATAGACTTGTTGCCAAGGGAAAGAGAAGAAGGAATCCCCTCGTTTCATTTTCTAGATTGAAGGCTCTTCCACATTGATCGTGTTGCTTCACATGCTGTGTAGGAGCGAATGTACCAATTTGTCTCAGAAATCATTTCATGTCTGAAAAATGTTTCCATTAGTGTTAACTCGTATCTCCAGGAATTTACCTGATACTGATTATGCAGAGAGGGGTGTCAAAAAGCCTATTCTATTTCCTCTTGGCAATAAATGATGGTCTCCTGACAGTAGAGAGTGAGATAGTCAGGATTAGATCTATTTTGATCTTAAACATGCATTTGGAAGAGTCTTGCACTAAAGTGTGGATATTGCTGTATAGTGGCTGTCATAGTTTGAATGTCTATTTCACCCAGTGATTTGTGCTGGACTGGATACTTTGTGAGCTGAGAAATGGAAGTGAGTAGATGGAGGAAGTTGGATGAAACTTTGTGTTAGCTGCATGGGTATTGACATTGTGAGTGAGAATGTTCTGTATAAAGATGTGTTTGTATATTGTGATGGATGCCAGTACTGACACTAAATATGAGTGCGGCTGAAAACTGAAACGTCCTCGCCAGTTTTGTTTTTTTAACTCGGATAATTACATAATTCCACACACAGACTTTCCAGCCTTTTGACTATGTACATGCACAAATCTTCATACCTCTGTGGAGTGTTTTGGATTCAAAATTGTTGTCATAACACATGGCAAGCCCACTACCCCTTTGTTGGCGTCAGAAGATGTGGAGGAGGAGCATCTCCCGTCTGAACAAGAGGAGAAGCCAAATCATGACAGCCTTACCTGTGTTATGGCGTATGGGACACCGCATGCAAATCATATCACAGAGATGTTACATTTTTGTGCATGTACAGTCAAATGGTTTGAGATAGTGGTTATGAAATTATATCATTGTCAGGTGAAAACAAAAAGTGATAAAGAAAGGGTGAGGATTTTTCATCCCACCTTCATAGTATTCATATGTGACCTACATTTCGTAGTGCTAACAACAGCTAGTACAATCATTGTATTGTATATTTAGCCCATTTGAGAGGAACATTTTCTTCAAGAAAAGAAAAATAGTTGTACTTTGATCTGTTAATTATTGCATTAAAATGTTGTTATGGTTTTTTAATTTTGAAGGGTTTTTTTTACAAATACTTGTAATAGATTTGCATATCCAGTTGCTGTTGACAAATTATTGAAAACACGTTCTTGTTTCTTTGAATGAAAATGAAGGAACGCATTTATGTGTGCTCTCGAACTTCTTTGAAAGTTTTCTTTCTCTTTTCTAGCGAAGGGGACTTATCATGATAACCGCTTTGTACCCCCCCAAAAATGACATCCTTTGAAAGGTCAGATGCTAACAGTCATGAGAATGTAGAGATGCTTGCATTTAATTACACAAGAAATACAAATAGTGAAAGTAGGAATGAAAGACAACTTAAAGAAATGGGACACAATGTAAATAGCAGGGATGATTTATGTTGTTTTAGTTTTGTTTCATTTTTTTTTTTACATGTAAATTGGATCGTTGAATAAATCATTTTACCACAGACTTTTGCTTTGTTATTGTTTTTCTTACAAAACTGTATGTAAGCTGTATCCAGGTGTATCCACTTCCTTATGTGATACTCGTCCATGTTTGCTTTGCCTTCCTCTTTTTCTTGGCTCCAGAGCAAAAGTTGTTACTGTGCATGTATATATTATATATGATAACAAATATAGACATTATTGTTAATGTACTATTGTATGTATGTGAAATCCATTAAAATTCAAGATTCACTCAATCAAAGACACAAAGACACACAGACAAAACAAAAGTGAAAAAGTTGTAAAACATTACTATAGTTTATTTTCGGAAGACGACTGGTACATTCTCATCAACATCAGATGCAACATGTGCATAATTACACAGTTGCATAAGTGAACACACTGCATGCTCATAAAGGGTGCATTATGTCATTAAGTAGAAACAAATCAGAGAAGATTGAATACATGAATCTATGCCCTGAAAATATCTTACCACTCTCTATGTCAGTTGTCAGTGGCAAAGGTTTCATAATTAAGTAGAAATTTAAACAAAGAAATACTTCAGTAAAGTTTGAGATTCAAAGTTTAAGTGTATGATTGTCGTGTGTGAAAACAAAGTACATGTAGTGGTACCACAAGGGGTGATACCTTTCACACTATGAACAAAGTGAGATGGTTCTCTGATCCATGCTTAGTGAGGTTCTAAGATTTAAAAAAACAGCACGAGTACTAGTTAGTACCAGTACACAGGAATGTATTAGCAACACATCAATGCAGTGCAAGAAGAATAACAATCAATTAGCTAGGAGACCAAACATGTTAACTGTTTGGCTACTGCACAGACCTTAAAAATGTCTTTCTTTACTGAGTTGATGTAAAAGAAATACAAGTGTGGTTGGTTTTAAGAGACAGCAGCAATCCACAGATGGCAACATTTAGGCTTTTTATAATCATGTAAAACAAAACAATTCATGCAAATATTGAGTATTCAAAAGCTGTACATGTATAATACTATATGTATAAATAATGAGTACTTACTTGTACTGGACACAGTACTGGTATAAAGTGTCTTTTTGTTTCCGTGAGCTGAATAAAACCTTCTGCATGTTATACATGTAGTTATACAACAATGCAAGAAGACAGCATTGTGCCTGGTGGGCTTTGTATTCCAGGCATCTGGTGGGGTGGCACTATTCTGTACATGTATAGACATGTATGGGAGGAGTACAAATCTCTTCAGTAGGCAAACATTCAGTTAAACGGGACAGATTTTTTTGTCACCTTTTTTGTATTGTTTTTTTTTTGTGGTGACAATTAAAGAGAGTAGACATACATTGAACTGGCACATGTACCTGACTATGGTATAAAAATGAAATATTGAAATTTTGTATAAAAACATCTGATTGTCTACTTATCGTCCCTCTACACGTCATGTATACTTGCATAAGCCTCATTTTGTTAGTTTTCCAGGGAGGTTGATTAAAGTTTTTTTTCTTTCTTCACTCATGTCACTTGCATGCAAACAAAAATCATCTATGTCTCATACATTTATGGCTCAATTCCTTAGCTTTTTTATGGTATAGAGTATAGAGGAAAACTGTAGAACCCAAGTGGTCTGGTAGATATTTCACTGAAATCCTGGTCAAATGTGGCTTACACTAGTACATGTCTAGAATGACTTATAATATTAATAATAAGGAATGCTGTCATTCATAAATGCATAAGTACTGAACTGGTGTGGGCTGAGATTCATAAAGACTTACATATACTTGAACATTGACCTAAACCCATCAGCAATGAAAAAATTCCGCAAGTATAAAGATTTGTCAATGCTGTTGTCATCCCAAGCCAATGAGTTTGTCACTCTTGTTGGTCAACAATGCAAGTCTAATACAATGTGAAAGCTGCTGTCTTTTTCAGTTGTTCTAAGACACAATATAGAGTATATTGATTTATCAATAAAAACAACTTTAAGTGAAATGCGTGTGTTGATAGTCGGATCAGGAGATTCTGGATGTTGAGTCAATTTAAACAAATAAAACAGTCAGTTCTGTATCATTTTGTGGCCCTTTGTTCCACAAGGAATCAACAGGCATTAGGCAAATAAGTCAGGTCTATCATTTTTCTTTACTTCTTTATGAAGTGACAAGGCACAATATACATGGACATGTATTCCAAATGTATCAAAGCATATTTTTTATGGAAGACCGCAAAAACAATTCTAGTGTGCGCATGCGCAAGGGGGAGTTCAAGCCGAATTGAAAGATTTGAAAGAAGCAGTCTTCATAGATAAAAATAGATCTAGATACAAAACAGGTTGTTCTTGATGTGCTTGTTGGTGCACTTGCAGAATGTCACTGTTTTATGAAGAGAGATTAAATTTCCATAGATTATAGTTCTAGATCTAGAATTCTAGTTTTAAGAGTTAAAGGCTAGATCTAGATCTACTAAACAGTACAGCCTTACGACAAGGTTGTTTCCACTGCTTTGGAGGGGTTAGAATTCCAAAAATGTATGACTCTTACAAAACTAACAAATAGATAGACAACAGATCTAGAATCTAGATCTATATTTGACGAGACAAGAACAGGATGAACTTGGCAGTCAGAACCTATGAACCAAATTTGTGGTCTGACTAGACTCTTCCTACTTTTATTAAGGTGTATGAAAAATATATATATTCAAAAATTTAAATGAAACTGAAATTTGTTCATGTGCAATAATGTACAATTGCATAGGTACATAAGTCTGATGGTGTAGTAGACTTATAACCAAACAAGTACCCCATCCGAACAAAACAATTAAATATTATCAAGCCTCTTGAATTGTAAACAGGAATGTCTCATAAGTAACCACAAACAAAAGATACCACCTGACAAAGTAGTTTACCCATGTCAGAGGACGGGGAAAGTTTCATGGTTCTGTATGTCCACTGAAGAGTACATTACTCATACCTATATTCAATGCCTGTTTGAAACAAACATGAACAACATCCCAGTCCCAGAAAATCCCTGTCAGCGTCACTAACCAATCAGTCTTAGGATAGATGCTCCTGATGTTGATGTTCCGATTCATAGTCCACATGCACAAAAGCTCTCTCCACTTTATCCAGCTTCTCTAGTTTTTGCTGCAAGAAAGAAAAAACCCACAAATATAATGTGTCAATGTATGATGATGCATGCTTCCTTTTAAATGACAACTAAGCACATTGCAGTTGGTTTCATTAATGCTGTTACTGACTTGAGCATAATAAAAAAAATGTAAACAAATAACAATTTATTATTTTTTTTAAGTTTTCAAGATGGAAGTGTTCAGAAGATTATGTAGTAGTAACGTAATTAGTTTCTTTCACTTTCACGAGATCACATGACCTAGTGGATAACTGAAGGTCTAGTTACAGTCTATATTCTCTTGTTTCTACAGCACAAGAGTGCATCAGATCTAGACCTAGCCTATCACTCATGTCTTTTGGCAGGCCTAGCCTATCACTCATGTCTTTTGGCAGGTCTAGTCAATCACTCATGTCTTTTGGCAGGTCTAGCCAATCACTCATGTCTTTTGGCAGGTCTAGCCAATCACTTGAATCACTCATGTCTTTTGGCAGGCCTAGCCTATCACTCATGTCTTTTGGCAGGCCTAGCCTATCACTCATGTCTTTTGGCACAAAAGAGCAAACATGAGAAAGGAACAGATTCTTGCAAAAAAAATTATGTCTCAAACAATACAGATCATTTTATCACCAAGTCATGTGATAAAAACGCTGACATGCCCCCAGAACAAAGAAACCCAAATACCCTCCTACTACCACTACTACTACCACCACCACTGCTACTACTACCACCACTACTACTACCACCACTACTTCTACCACTACTACCACTACTACTACTACCACCACCACCATTACTACCACTACCACCACCATTACTACTACTACTACCACCACCACTACTACTACCACTACCACCACTACTACTACCACCACCACTACTACTACCACCACCACCACTACCCTCACCTGCAGACTCTCCCCTATGTTGTGTGACACTCTGAGCTGTGTGTCTGCACTGAGGACTATATCCATCTCCACCAGGAACTTGGTGCCAAAGTGAAAAGCTCTGACAGTCTCCAGGCTCAGTATACAAGGGCTGTGGAGACAAGCAATATACATATGTTAATTGCAATGAATATACATTAAAATCCAAAATGTTCATTGATTCAAACTCTACAAGGCTCACATGTGCACAAAAGCATGGATAAATATTCCCCACTGAAAGTGTTAGACTGACAATGAGACTGGACACTGGTCTCTTTCTCTTTGTAAAATAAATGCAGCCTCCTCCAGCGCATTCCCAACACACAACAGAAGGGCTTCTAACAGTACTAACACTGACATACACATGTGAGCTGTACTCATACTTTCCTATTATCCTTTGTACAGCTATATGCTGTTTGTACACATGAGACACGTTGGGGGTGGCTACGTGAAAATGCCCAAGTCTGTACGTAGGTCTGTGGTTTTAGTTAATAAGAAACGTGGTCTAAGCAGTGAGAAGGAAGGAAGAGAAGAAAACATACATAGCTTTCATACCTCAGCACACTGGCGGATTAGCTCAGTCGCTAGCGTGCCGGACTCGGGATCCAACGACCCCGGGTTCGAGCCCCAACTGTGGTGAGTTCCGTAAACCCTTGGGAAAGGTTTTTTACCACAATTTCCTCACCCCACCCAGGTGTAAAAGGGGTACTCGGCTATAGGCATGTTTCTGCGCCTCACAGGCTGCCTGTATGTGTGTTCAATGTTTGTAATGTGTTATGCGTTGTATGCATTAGTAGCCGGTCGGGGGAGTAATTGATGTAAAGCGCTTTGAGCTCTCGGGAGAAAAAGCGCTATATTAATACCATCTTTACTTTATTTTACACTGACCTGTGATTGAGTCCAATCCATGTAATCTGAGACAAGAAAACTGGATCTGCAGTGTAGCCTGTCACTTTTTTCAATTGGTCTGGAAAGGAAATGATAAGTTGATAGGCAATGGCATATTCAACATACGGTTCATTAGAGTTCTTAGTGTTGAGTTTGAGTTTGTGTTTTACACCCCTAGTGACACAATTAAGTCACATATGAGATGGGGCCTACATTCTAACATCCACTTCAAATAGAAACGGGGGGAGGACAGCTATAAATAAAAGCTGCCCATTGAAAAGAGCTGTAAATGAAAGAATGTACTGTACAGACCGTAATAAAAATACAAAAAGAGATATTGTAAAGTGCTCAGAGCCGACTGAGGGATGAACTCTAGATCTATATAAGTGATCTTTATTATTTTTTTTTTTATGTACATTATTATTGTAACTATTTGTACACTATGAGTCAGACGACCAAAAAGATGGTAATCTCACCTAAGCCAGTATCTATCCAGCTGATGATGATGTAGATGGCAATGAGAATGGCGCCTCCTGGATCAATGTAGGCCACTTTTCTTGTGCCTACTTTAGAAGCAAACTGCACAGAGCCTGTGGATGAAGTGCTAAAACTGTCAACTGTCATAAACCACATCAACAAATGTGTGAATGTTTTGGTGTACACACACAACAGTAGCACCTATGAGGAAAGGCTGGAAATCCATAGGCGGATTAGCTCAGTCGGTAGCGTGCCGGACTCGGGATCCAACGACCTAGGGTTCGAGCCCAGACTAGGCCGAGTTCCGTAAACCCCTGGGAAAGGTTTTTTACCACCATTTGCTAACCCCACCCAGGTGTAAAAGAGATACCCGGCTATAGGCATGTTTCTGCGCCTCACAGGCTGCCTGTACTTGTGTTCA
>JAUELK010156137.1:0-11227 GCA_031471215.1 Gastropteron pacificum
CTGAAGACAAAATTTCAGTAGTTTAATTACTAGTAAAAAAACTACTAAAAATTAGTAGTTAGTTACTGGCAAAACTACTTTCTTGAGACGAGTAGTGGTTACATTAAAAACTACTTTTCGTTACTGTAATCATTACCAAACCCTGTATACATGTATATGTATATGTAAATGCTTATGGGAATGCCCGGACTGCAATTATTTTGTTCCTCTGTGAAAAGATGGCAAGTAGCAGTCCTTGTGAATAGCATAATTCAAAGTGTATGTAATAAATTATTAGTAATATGCGAACTCAAGGCAGTATGGCATTGGTGAGTTTCATAGTAATTAAGGCCCACATTTATTTCATTGATATTAACTAAAAAAAATAATTGAAAAATATTGTTTTTTCCATTTTTTTGTTTGTATGGTAACTTGATTTGTAAATTATTTTTTTTACTATCAGTGTCATTGTTACTGTAGCTGTATGAAGTAAGAAGATTAAGTAAGAAAATTAAGAAGTCATCTAAGATTAGGAACCTTATCTTTGCAGTACATACACTGTAGTTTCATTTTGTAGGAATGCTTGAGTGCTTTAGAACTTAACCATATTGTTGCTATGAAGAACATGTGATTGTGAATGTATGTTTTTTGTGTTTTTTTTAGATGGGAGGAAGGGGGGACGGGCTTTTGTCAGATATACTTAATTTCCATAAACCAACATTTCTATTGACGAAGGTTTCAAAGTGCCACATGTATTTGATCAAAAGAAGTGGCTCGGTACTTTGGTTAAGTTAAAGCAAATATTGGACAGTATTAGTACATGTAGTCTCCCTCGTAAAGATCTACTTACCAGCTGCTCAGGGATGATGTTATTTAGCAAACTACAATTCTTTTACTTACCTTTCCTTTGTACTTGTGTTGTGTACAAAGTTTGTTCTACGGAGATTGATTGTTGCCTGTAGAACAGTTCCCGCTGTTTATAAGACCGGTCCTTGTCGAGAGCGAAAGCATTCTTATATCTGAAGTGTTCATATATCCAAAGTTCAGTTTTGGAACCGAAATCAAGGTCTGTAACCCAGTTTTCTATTATTTCATTAGTGCATACAATTTTGTTGACATACAGGGGCGTTAAAATGTCAACGTAAGGCATATGAACAATTTGGATTGCAATATATTACGCTGTGCATAAAAATAGTAAGAACAGGACAGTATGCTTGTTCTTGATTGGTCACCAACAGCCTTGACAGTTAGATAAATCCACCTTGTTGAGAACAATCGGCCATTCTTATATCTGAAGTATTGTTCTTATACATGTACTTTATACATCCAAAGTAAAAATAGAGAAATAATTTGGTCAACGGAAAAGTTGTTCTTATATCCGATATTCTTAGAAGCGGCAGGTCCTGTAGCTGGTTTTACCGTGTGAGATTGCATCTTTAGTACTAGTATGTTTCTTTAGTTAGCGAGTGCATAGTTTCTGAATGAGGGGATGTTTTTTCTGATTCTGTGTCATGTATTTATCAAACTTGTGAGATAATTGTTCTGTCCCTCAATTTGTATTACAAATACAGGCCATGTAGATGTGTGTGATCGCACTTATCGTTATGGGAATGGGGTGATAGACAGGGGGGATGGGGGGTATCACGACAATGACATTCAAACAAACATTAATATCTCAAACCATATGCCCTTAACCCAATGGTCCAAACAATCCTGATGTTCTTTGAAAAGAGTACATGTATTTTATTTTCTGTGTACTTACACTACGTAAGTTACCACTCATTTTGCTCCAGATTCTGTATGAAAGCCCACTGCACTTTACCCATAGTATAGATCTTAATCTTTTATGTCATATGTTGAGATCCTCAAGTCTCATTTCTAGCATTGTTTATGTTGCTCTTTGATTTCAACATGCATTGTTTTGCTGCATCTTCACATTATTTTGATTATATTTATTGCACTTCAATTTAAGATATCCTTCTTTGATGTTAAGTGCTTTCAATGTATGACTATTTCCTGGCTTTGCATGTACATGTATACCATTTCACACAAAAGAAAAGTGTACATTTTGTATTTTATTTCACTTGCTGAGGGCATTGTAAGTCTACAACAACTTTGCAAACTTCGATTTCATTTTGTGATTCCATTCAATCGGCGACTGTGTTATTTCTGGTATGTCTAGAGTCTAGGGAAGTCTTCCAAATTGTGGTTGAAATAAAAGAAACAATTTTCCTTCCACTTTGGAACAGAGAGAACGATTCCAACAACACCTTGTAGAGAAGCAGTACCGGTGCTCCAAAATGTAATGTCGTAATTCATGATATAGTGAAAGACTATTTAGGACATCACCATTTATATATCATATATGATCAGTGATGACGCACTATTGATTGATAACATAACATTATGTAATTTGAATGTGCCATTTGAATGCAAACATGAACTCGCACTTATCAGTATCTCAGTGTGATCATTCTTCGCTGGCATTGATGTTGTAAACGATAATTTACCCATCAAGGTCTCAACAAAATGTCGATATTCATATAATTTTACTTTTTGTTTTTGTTTTTGATGCGTGTGTTACGTTGCGTGTTACGTTGCGTGTTATGTTGTATGTCCGTCAAGCACAGATCCTTACAGACCCAATCAAGGCTGTCCTCTCATTACACTATGCAAGTTTTTCCTACTCTCTCTTTTCTTTCTTTTTTTTTATTGTCCTTTCCAGCCAAGTTGCTTTTCCACCTCTTTTCATTTTTTTTTTGTACAGTGTCCTTTGTTATTGGATAAGGTATTTTCAATGATTCACTTCAGTCAGCGTCTTTTTTTATTATTATTAGTATTCATTATTATTAATGTGAATGTCTTTAAGGATTTGGTTAAGTAACATTGATTATTAATGAACACTGTCTCTGACATTATTTTGTGTGTATGTTTCTACAATACCATCTCTTTTCTTTTCACTATCTGGCATCACTTTTCAGTACAAATAGAAAAGAGAATTCTGTTACCCAGTATACTATTATGAACTGTAACACTATTTACATTTAAACATTGCAAAGAGTGACTAAGACTAAGAGTAGGAGGCAGTATTGACGACAGCTAAAAAAATGGTAGAATGATCATTATTTTTAAGTACAGCGGGTTTTCCTTCAAGGAGTATGTGATGCTGTTAATATGTTTGGTACAGAAGAAACAAAGTATTATTATCAAAATGTTGTATCTAACTATGTACATTATTAATTATATGTACACCCTAAGCCGATACCTCTCATCTCAACGAATCATGGAGTATTTCCATCTATGAAACTCTCACATTTACGTGTATTCCTAATTTATTTGTCTGAAAGCAAAAGAGATCAGTTGTTACTACAAAATTACATGTATAACTATAAGTTATAAATAAGAATGATATTGTGTGTAAACTTGTAAACCCACATTTCTTGATTCACTCAAATGACTTATTGAGCCTTTCCTATCATTCGGTTGTAACTTTACTACTTAATTAAATTGCCAACTTTTCCTTACTTACTTCAAGTGTACACTGGATAGGCCCTACTTATTTTGTCCAGTCCTCCCCACTACAACACTGCGACTCCTGGCGCAGATCACTGTATGCATCTTCCATTGCTTTTGTGTATAATTATTACTTCTAATATTACTATTATTACTACACATGTTATGACGTGTATGCATTTGTAAAACCCTCGGTACTGTGTCAATACTTTTGTGAAGAAAATAAGGCCTTGTTGTATGCTTCGACTGATTGATTGATTGATTTGATGGAAACATTGCGTGGGGAAAAAGTGATCCGTGAGAGCTGAGAGATAGTCTCTAACAAAAAGGCATTTCCCCAGTCACATGGTCCTCTCCGCAGGTCGACTTATGGTGGCCACACACCAACGACAGACACGGACGACCTGACACCGACATTTTCCGCTGAAAACGGTGAGCGCGAACAAAATAATAATAGAAAAGTAAAAAGCAGTTCCTGTACCAAAGACGTTTGTCTACGTTATTGGTATTCATGGAGACTCCAGACTATTTTTTGTCTGTTCTTGTAATTCTACTACTACATGTAATACATTGTAATAGAAAAGAGAAAAGCAATCTAAAGTTCCCATACCAAAGACGTTCGTTATTGGTATTTGTGGAGACTCCAGATTATTTTTGTCTATTCTACTACTACTTCGATTGAGCCCTCCGTTTTCATCTGAAAAATGTTGGAGTCAGGTCTTCCGTGTTCGTCTTAGGTGTGGGTTTAACCGTATGCCTCTTGATTCCTTCTGGAACAAAGGGCCAAAATATGTGCTAGTGATTTACTAGTATAATCCTCTCTACTACTACTACAACAGTAGCCATTTCATGCATTTTATAAAGTAGCCACTCATCAGGCTATATATCTATCTATGTGCTTGACAGTATTATTATTAATCATTATTATTATAACTACTTCTACCACAGCTAGCATGGCTCATTCATGGGGGTTATCGTTCCGTACCATGACGGATTTTCGTATTCGCGAGTCTACAGCAAAAAAAGTTTCTGTATTCACTCAGATTTTTGTTCAAATTATGGTCTGAAAATACATGTACTGAAATGTCACCTCCTGCACTGTAGGGGACCAATTTATTTTTCGATTTGGGTTCCGTCCGCGATTGTTTTCAGTATTGGCCAACTTTGGGGATCACATAAAATTTGATTTCAGTATTGGGGAGTTTCACTTTCAGTTGGTAACACCCATTGGCTCATTCAATCAAGCAGTCCTTTTTCTTTCCTTGCAGAAGCAATCCACTAGAGATCTTCTTCTCCTTTCACTGTCTGTAGTAATGGCTAATGTCGCTAGTTCTGAATTGAGACCTCAGAGCTCCCATTTCAATATACACTGAATATTATGTAATGCTTCTTTACTATTACTAGATGTAGTACAAAGTCTTGCTTTCTTTACATCTTTCATTCTTTTCTGTGTAAATGCTTTGTTTCATTTCTATAGTACAGCAAGTGAGCTTTTGATTATTCGCTTTTTTCACATTTTAGTCTAGTGTTAGGAATACAATTACATATATGTTTGATTTGAGAACCATATTCTACTACACTTTAATTTTAATACTGATTTACTTTTGTTTTTATTTTCAGTTTCCTTGGTTTAGATATTGCAGAACTCAAAAGATAAATGAGTGTATTTTTTGTTTGTTTTCATAATTCATTTTTAAAAATTAAATATTAAATATGAATAAGATGCATAATTCAATTATAAAAGGCCACTACTAAACAGCTTCTACTGGAAAGGAAAGTGGAAAGGTCATGTTTTGGCAGAGCATTCGGAGGCGACAAAGCGCCCTCGAGCAGTTAGCATTCATGGGCAATAATTGTTTGTGATGTCAGAGTGAATGAGGTAAGTTGGAGCACCTCTATCTGCCGAAATTACCGCTGGTTTTTTAAAATTATAACTCAGTGATTATCTGTCCATCTTTCATACGACTTGAGTTAAAAAATTGTTATTCTACACGATGCCCAACACCCTCTACCAACTTTTACAAGATGAGCCACCCAACCTCGTTAGGCCCTGAATCAGAGCAAACACCTCAACCTCGTGTATCCCCGGGGCGAGGTCAAGGATGACGTCACTGGCTAAGTTTTGAACGTTTTCCCATTGGCTGTTCTCGTTAGCTTTGTCGCCTTCAAATACACTTCCTAATGTTTTTCATAGCAGCTATACAACTGTCAAAGACGTAATGATCCAAATGACTTTATGAATCTAGATAGGTTACACAAAAAGAGATCAACTTTATATAGACTGAGTGTTCAGTTGACATACGTAACTATGTTTATCAAGGCGTATCAATATAATTTTGTGTTCCAATGATTCGTCTTATTCATGATGAATTGTTTCTTGTCTCCATTCATCAACCCATGACAGCAATTTTGCCTTCAACCTTACTTCAGTTACATTTCCTGACAAAAAGTGTCTTTGTTTTTAAATAGTGCTTCTTGTCTTATTTGGCAAGTGGCAGACAGCATTGCTACAACTACAAAGAATTTCTCCACAGAAAACTTAGCAAAATGCACAAAATCGTGTGTTGAAGTTGAAGAACAAACTAGTTTTGTTGAAGTAATGGCATTTTTTTAATTCTGCGCTGAAATGTCTGAAATGTACGAACACTATTTATTTTGGACAGCTACATGCAGTTGTAGTATTGAGACGATGAATGTGTCTACGAAGCAAACCATCAAACAAAACCTTTGATATTCATATTTATCATAAAGAAGTACAGTTAAACACACATTATGAAGAGGCGTATCTTTCTACGTGTATTTAATTTGTATTCAATCCCTGAGGAGACAACATTGCTGTGATGTGTTGAGCGAGACACGATGAGTTGTGTGTTATGTGATGTGCTGATGGTCGTGCATGAGCTGTGTGTTTTGTGCTGATGGTCGTGCATGACTTGCTGTGGCTGCGTGTGTATGTGGTATGGACCTTTATGCAAACCATCTACCACAGTTCACTGCCTAAGTTGTGTGCAACCTCCCACGCCCCCTTCTCATTTTTATGTTTGATTGGCTGGACCACCCCATGTCTATTATTACCTTACACACTAAGATACCAAATTAAACCATTAAACAATCAACATATACATGTTTGTTGTCACTGGTTGTGTTACCCAATTGTGGTTTATTTCTTATAATCTTATTCATCAATAGGTGAGGTGACGCTCAAGAAACATGTGATCCTGTCTTTTTGCAACCACCAGACTAGACTAAAAACTTGTTTTTTTTTAGCTAACAACACAAATGTACATACAATTTAGCGCCCGTCTCCAAAAGGACAGGGGTGGGTAGCCATATCAACTGCCCACATCAAGTCCACAGAGGGAATCAAACCTGGGTCGCACGCTTGGAGACCAAACAAGTTAAATGTGTCAACCCTTCGACCACTTCAACTATAAACTTTGGGGGGGAAAGAACATGTAGGCTATAAATAAACACCACACAGTCAGGAATTTTGTTTTGACATTTTTATTTCATAGATTTCTCAAACAACAACATCGTACATTTGTAATGAAGACAGACGGCATTGAATTGAATGGAGAAGTACACCATGCACAATTGACTGGAACATTTTCTTGACAATCCATCATCACACAACAAGTACAGAGGAATAGCCGCTCACTTCCTCACCAAGTAATGTCAAGTCTGTAGAACAATGGGGATGATGAGGACGCAAACGCCACAAGCAACTGGTGCGCCCATGCGCAGAGAGATAGCTTGGAGTGGAGACATCCGGCAACGGCAGACCATGTTATGTCGTTATAGATCTGACTTCACTTCACGGCAGCCGACAGAACAGGACCCCGGGGTCCCCTGAAGACACCACAGACATGTCCATATTATTTCACAGTTGTTAATATACATTGTACTGTATGTACATTAAACAGATCAATACAGATCAATACACAACATTTGACCTAAAGCTTCAATGGCCAAGTGTCCTGAGTAAGTCAGGAATTCAACCCAATTGACACACCAGTCATGTAAGAGGCGGGGCCTATGTATTCATGTTCATCTCTGATAGGACCAGGCTTGATTGAGAGCCATATTAAATGTTCAGAAACCCCAGCAGATGTATTAGAATTAGAAACAAAACACGCTATCCGTCCGGCTTTCATGCCGACCATGTAGACAGTAAAGAATGTAATTGTTTAAAAACATAGTCGTCAGATCTTGAACAAGAAAATCAAAACACATGGTTTAATTTTAAGCACTAGTCAATATAAGCCTGGCTGGAAAAGACCCATCATACTTCTGTCTTAAATTTAAGTACATGTATGACTTTTCTCTCATGAACCCTCATCTGAAATATGACACCGCTCAAACGATGACATTATAACAAATTAAAACAGAAATGAATGATTGATGTGTTTTACATATACATGGAGGAGTCACAACAAAGTACAGGACATAGAATAGAATAATATTCTAAAAGAACTAGTTCAGCCTAATTGTATTCACTACTTATTCCGCAATAAGTGTGCTTCATATCAAAGTGTAAAAAAATGCCCCAAGTAGTACAAACTAACACACATGTACAAAGCCATTACAAATATGGTCAAGCTCATCTTCATTCTGTACCTTCTTCAAATGTGCTTTCTAAATTGCTAAAACATGTTTATTGAGACTGAGTTTTGGATTGGATCATAATATGAGGTGGAACCTATTTTTCAATGCCTGTCTCTGATAGGACGGGAGTAGACAGCCATGTAAACTGCCCACACAACCCAGATCCAGAATACCCCCAGAAGAATTCGAACCAGAGTCCCTTGATTGGAGACCAAACACAGTAAATGATCCGCAACCATGAAGCCTGACAATCTTGCAGGCCTTCTCTATTGCTTTATATACATGTATTTATATGCACACATCTGCTGATGAGCCACTAGAGATAGAACAGAGAAATTGATAGGTACCAAAATCATACCATGGCTGCACTAACCTGACAACATTAAACTACAATTCAGAAAATGTTTTGGGGAAAGTGAAAAAATATTTTACAGTTCACCAGTAGTCATTTTCAATTGTTTATTCTACACATATTCTCATATTGTTTGTCTATGGACTTTTAGAGTACAATGTATTCAAGAACTTAGGGTGTGTGTGTGTTAGCATTGTGATTAAAGCATTCAGCCAGCACCAAGTTGTCGACCATAGGGTCCCAGGTTCGAACTCAACTATGCACGCTAACTTGTTCACTTTGAGGCTTTTTTTTGTCTCAGTCCCCGGTCTCTTTGATAGGTGGGACCGAGCACCTAGTCTTCTCGGATAAAAGGACGATGAACTCTGAGGTTCGGTGTGCACATGAAAGATCCTTTGATAGTTTGAAATGGATAAAGAGTAGGCCAGTCATGGTTGCTGCCCGGGCAAAATTCGAATTTAAACCCTATCATATTTATTACCCCTCCTACATGATGATACACAACCCGCGCCATCAGCCTGTTGATTGTGGTCGCTACTTACAAGGAAGAAGAAGAATTATGTAAACTGTAACTGTCATCATAGACATTAAGACAAGCATACTCAACAATAATCATACATAGGGAATACCACATATCCCATCACAATAATACTGGATGTATTGATCCAGCGAAGATCAGAAGCTGACCAGAACGTTTGGAGCCTTCTTATAGGACCACATGTATCTAACAACCAAATGTCAATAAGAGCTAAAGCTCATAGCCCTTTACCCTGATTTACTGCAAAATCAAAGCACTTTGCAGCACAGCCAGCACAAGCCCACCATTTCCCTTTACAACAAGACAACTTTTAAAAAAGAGAACACCCAATGTTATATATATTATATAGTAATAAAAAAAATGATCTTTAACATTTCCACTGTACTACTATCCTTTGCAATCAGACTTCATTAACCGAGCAATATCATCATCAAGCTGAATACATGTAAAGTTGCTACCTGAGAAAAGGCCGGAAATACCAACCACCCAATTCAAAAAGCCTGAAACAATGCGCGGTGCCACTCTCCATAAACAAACTATCCCCTCTGACTAATTACGGTTGGAAATCTCAGGCCGCCAAGAGCCGGAGGGTCCCCCCGATTAAACAAAGCTGGAGCCTCCGGCCTGACTCAGAAAACTGTCACCCCTGATCATGCATATCACGTAGGCGTACTCTTCAGTCATCAAGCCTTTGTAAATGATGATGTACTATTCAATCATCATCCCACGAATCATCCAAGACCTCAGAGGTGTCCACTTTGTCATGTAACAAAACATATTCCCTGCTGCTGAAGCCAAACTTGATCACATCTTTCTCTTTGAGTTCGTAGTAGCGCTTGGGCTCAATTTTGTTCCCATTGAGCAACGTGCCGTTGGCTGACTCGAGATCGATGATGTAGGGGCGAACCCTGCGACCCTCCGTGCCGTCTGCCCTGTCGTAGGGCACCGCTCTGAACTGCAGCACGGCGTGTTGTTTGGAGCAGGACGGGTGGTCGACCGGGATGTCTGCGATCTTACGCTCTCTGCCGAGGAGGAACGCACTCTGGCGATGGATGTGGAGGATGGGTAAGGACTCAGAGTCCTTGAAAGGGTAGAGCCTCCACTTCCTCTTTGGCTTCATGGCCTCAGGGGGCTCGTTGTACTTGATCACCACGCCACGGAAAGTGTTTGTGTCTTCAGTCAGTTTGCCGGACAGCTCAAAGTTTGGCTTCTGCTTGTCCTCGGCCGGCTCTTCTTGTCCTTCTTCGCCGGGTTCCTCTTTGACGGGGGCAGACTGGCTGTTCAGGCCATGGTCGCCGCCCCGCCGATCCCGATCCATGCGATGTCTGCGCCGCCTGTCATCGTGGTGAGATCGCTCGCGCTGTTGTTGCTCGTAGTTCCGATCATCTCGCTCCTGCTTGATGACCATGTTGGGGTCGTACCTGTCGTCTCTGTGATGGTGTCGGCTGGGCTTCCTAGGCCTTCGCTCTTCCCTCTCGCTGTTGTCGTCATCCTCATTGTGATGCCGTGAGGAGGAGGCGTGCTTTTTGTGGTGCTTCCTGCTCCTGTTCTCAGAGTCTTCTCTGTGGCGTTTCTAGAACCGGGGAAAGAAGATTGCATTCATTTCAGAGATGCTGCTAACATTTACCTTACCTTCTGAGATTTGTTAACATTTTCAAATCAATGTATAGTTGTATAGCAATATCATATTATCTCTATCCATATTTATCTATATCTCTGTAAACTGCCAACATTTTTAATACCCACTTAATGTTTTAGGCTACATGGTGTTTATACATAATAATTATGTATTTTACATCATGTCTGTTGTTTGTAAATTAATTACATGTATTTAATTTATCATTCTCATTGTGATATTGTAACGCTGTGAGCTACCCAAGTGAAGGCGAAAAAAAACAATAATGGAAAGGTACAAAGTAAAAGCCATAGCACTAAACTGATACACTATCCCATTTCAAAATACATTCAGAATAAAAAAAGATCCACTCTTGAAGCTTTGCAGGGAGTACAGAGATAAATAAAATAAAAGTGCAACAAAGAGGGTTCAAAGAAATATTGTACTTGTACAACTTTAACTACACTGCTGTCAACACAGCGGCAAACTCCCGGACACTTAGTTCTCTAGCCGACTGCGAGAGTCACGCTTGGCTGAGTACGGGCGGCCCTGTTCACCGACCGGACACCACCGTTCCCCACCCTCCCGTAGTGATAACGGTCAGAGACACGAAAATAGATTAAAA
>JAUELK010156248.1:0-20899 GCA_031471215.1 Gastropteron pacificum
CTATCTGTGTCTCTCTCTCTGTCTCTCTCTCTCTCTCTTTCTCTCTCAATCCTGGCCTGAGTGTGTATCATTCCTAACCCTACAATGTAGGCGACATACTCCATGCAACAATCCTGTGTCAGTCTCAGTCACAAGTCTCAAAGCCCACAACTCACCAACACACAGAATGTCACAACTGTGAGCACTCACCCCCATCATCTATGTTTCCCCAGTACAAGACAGAGAAGGATGGAGTGGAGCAGACCAGGGTGGTCCAGAAGGTTGTCGTGTCAGGAGAGGAAGATGATGAGTTCGACTTTGATGCGGTAAGCCTACGTCTTCTTTATATCATCATTTTCCATCATGCCATAATTATCATATTATATGATCATATTATGTCGTAACATGTCAGCGCAGGCAACAAAGTCCCAATCACATAATTTTCAGTTGTTGATTTGATGGGGTAGTTCCCTATAGAATGCCATGAAACATATATGGAAATAAAGATCATTCAAAGGACGAAATGACTGTGTTTCCCAGATTACTAAGCGTTGAAGAAACTTTACGGAAGAAGAAGGAAATGTGGGTAATAGGTTTGGTTTCCTAGTGGGCGACCTGGGTTTCAATTACTCTATGGGAGTCCGGACATGAGTTGTGTGGGTAGTTGATTTGGCTTTCCACCCCCGTCCTATTGGAGACGAACACGTTAAAACCTAGGTATCACGTCTTGTATGACCAAATTCAAATTGTGTTGAAAGGGGTATAAAACATTACTCAAAATCATCTAGGCTGCATGTTCTCAGATCTAAGTCTGTGCTTGCAGTTGGCAGTTCACAATCATTACTAGTTTCATACTTCTTTCTCATTCAAAATCTAGTGTAGGCTTGGTTGGCACGCTCACAAGTGTCAACACAGAGCTGAGTAAAGATTGAATAATGTACATGTAATAATCCATGATCTCTGATCCGCAGGCCTTGGCAGATGCTATCCGCTCTGTGACAGAGTTCAACCCAGACATGTCAGTGGAGAGGATCGAGTGTGTTCAACAAATTGAAGACGTCAAAGATGGCAACTGAGGCCTCAACAGTCTCAGCTTTTAGGAAGTTTTAATTTTGTAAGTTGGATTGGGGGGAAAATGAATTCAATTTAGCAAAACACTAACAAAAGAAGATGGTGTAAATTTGTGAAGACCTCTTACCAAGGCATTGATACTTCTGTAAAACTGAATAAGACTTATGGTACCTTTGTTTCAGCCATCCATAATCTGTTGTCTATTTTTGTCATAATTGAAGGGGATGGTGTAAAAGGTTCTTTTACAATTAAATCTGACAAAATGATTTCATTCTGTTAGTATCAAATAAGTCTTTAAAAAGTCAACCTGTGGGAGATTTTCTTATTGATGATATTTGTCTTGTCTGTTGCTCTTAAGACTTGTCAGACAATGACCAAAATTCAAAGGGTTTTTTCTCCCCCTATGTTTTCCTCCGCAGGTAGCCATGTCTTCATAATATACTATCCACCCTTGCGGACCAAGCTTCTTATGCTGAGAGTCTCTTCTGAGGTCTCCACAGTGTATAATGTGTCTACTTGCTTGAGTGCCTGTGATGTGTGTGTGTGTGTGAGCTCAGCTGAAGAATGAGTGAGCGATAAATGTAATATAAATTTTAAAAGCCCATTGATGTACGAACTACAAGAACAACAGATCCACAATGCCATCAAGTTTGATAGAATATTTCACTTAGTCACCATTCATACTTCATGATTTGTGTTCATGTGATTTTACAGGCAAAGTATAGCACAGGATGTGTCATAGTGTTGTTTTAGATAATCACTTGTCAAAGACTTTAAAGACAAAATAGCTGTGTTAACTTTTGAACAGGGTAGTAACGATGTGAGTAAGTTTTTCTATTTTGTTTTCTGGTGTACAGAGCAATTTTAAACTATTTTTTTAAACAATTGAAACTGAAAACTCATTTTATAGAACATGAATATACTGACAGACGAAATTAGCATATTTTTACCATGTCGTTCTTTTAATAGTTTTTGTTACTTTTTTTTAGATTTTATCTCATGCAAGTCTGTGTATGGATGAACTTGAATTTCCTAGAGCTGTCTTTTAGTTATTCAAATTGTAGCTAAATCAATGTCATGAGAACAAAATTCAAATTCACCTGCTTACTTGATGTTGTCTGGTTTGATTGCCTTCATCCCGTACTACACAAGTATGCAGAAATTTATCAACATTCACTTCACTTTTCTTTTTTCTTTTTTCCTTTCAAACATTTGGTAAATCTATGTAAAGAGGTCCAAAATGTATGTTAATTTCTTTGTTCTTGAACAAATTTGTGCTTCCTTTACTCCAGACACTTGGCCTAAGAGTTTAACCAAAGAAGGAATCAACAATCACTGACCAAACCATTGTAGTACTGGCCAGTGTCCCATGCACACAGCTTCTTACCGACTGTCTTTTAAGGGAAACATTGTCTAAGTGGCGTTCCTCTAATAAGTGGCACCCCTTTTCATATCATAGCATTTGATAAAGTACAACATTAGATATAACAACATTCTCACCTATGGGAATGTGTTCAACATCTCTCTCTGCCAAATATGGTTTCCGAAGAAATCTGTGTAGTGTTGTAAGTTTCACCAGGCTTCAACTTTATGAAAGAATGCTTTGTAAGGAGTTTAGTCATTGTTCTTGGAACCTGTTTTAAAACAAAACGTCCCAGCACTGGTGTGCTGAATCAACCTCTAGAAGTAGAAACTGTGTGCATGTGTGACCCTGTCAGTCATAGTGCAGAGACGTAGCTAGTGCGTCATGGCCCCCCCCTGGTAGCCGTGTAGTATGTTGTGGTAGAGAGGGGCCCAGGGTGAGGCTAGCTTGGTGATATGTTCCCCCCACGTGACCAATGTGACCCAGACATATGACCTACTGTATACATGCCATTGTTACTGCTTTCATCACCATTCCGTTCTACTGTTTCCATACCTGTGTGAGCAGCCAGTGCGGCTAGTTTTGTACATATACTACTCATTTCATCACTGTACCGACGCTGTATCTTTTATTTTCCCGTATTTATACTTGCTTTGATCTGGTGACCATTTCCTAGATTTGACAGAAAAAGAACTACTGCCCAAATTTTAGCACTTTTGCCATTATTGTAAGGTGAATTTAGGTTATTTCACTCTTTTATAGTATACCCACCACTCATCATTTCTGACTTGTTTTGACTCTGATAGATAGGCTACTCTCGCATTGTTTTCTCATTCATCTTTATGTTGACTGCTCTTTGAGGCTGTCCTTAAATTCAATAGCTTTCATTTACAAATAACCCAGAGCCCAAAGAGCCGAGTGATGTCGCCCTCATCCAACTACGCAGTAGATTCAGGAGCTGAATGTTGACTCACCGTTGACTCTAAAGTACTTAGCTTGGTGACCACAACTAATCTGTTACAACTGTGTTGGACCAAGAGCCCCACTATCCTTCCCCTCACTCAATGTGCCCCTTCCCACTGTGGTGAATGTCAGAGATCTTGTCCCTTCACATCATCACCATCTCTCGCTCGTGTTGTATCTGTGTGCCCATGTGTGCAGCCATCTAGGATGTTGTCTATGTTGTGTGTTCTCATTGACTTTAAAGTAGGGAAGAACCACTCTAGTACAATGTCCTGGATGCCTATGTATAGCCTAGTGTGTCGTCAGTGAATCTCGGTAGGGGAAAAAACACTCTGACATAATTTACGTCCAAACAGTCTTAATTAATGCATTCTGCTATATAGCTATGTTCTAGACTGTCCTTTCTATCTCTCATTGTTGAAATGGCGCCATCATACCCCATATTGACTACTCAGTTCATTTTTTTCACCCATAGCACTTTGCCATCTGTCATACTATTACCATTATGAAAATTTCCATTTATTTTTAAAACCTTTAACCCATTCTTTTTTATGACAGATCTATCAATCAATCTAAGAACTCAGTCCATTAATTTTGTTAAATTCTTTCTACATACTGGCTGACACTTTATCTATAGCAGGACTTTGTTGAGATGCAAAACGTTTTTTAAAGGGGATCCTCCCTATTGTTCTCTTTGTCTGTGGATAGAGTGAATGATGGGGAAGATTGTACAAGTGCTGCTATATTCTCTTTGTGTGTACATGTGTGTTTGGAAGTTTGTGTGGGACAAGCAGCTGTACCAACTTGTAGTGACTCATCTCTGCCTTATGCTTTGCCTGTCCACGATGTTCTAGACTTGTTCTCTGATTCTTCTTATGCCTCCAGCCAGCTGGCTTGTTCCTTGTTTTTCACAGTATGAATATTATAACGTTTCGCTTTCCGTGTCATTTTATTCTCGTATTAAACATTTTAAGACCAGCAGTGCTTATTGTTCAATTTAAACTGTTAATGTAATCAAAACTATGTAATGTCATTGTTTATCAAAGCTACTTTTATCAAGTGAATGTTTTAAAACTAAGATTATTCTCTATTCCCATTGTGATCCATTTGTTGCATACAATCATATACATGTATTTGATTTTAAGATGCCACCAGTAAATATAGCAATAACCTGCAGTTCTCTAGTTTTGTCTTGTGTCTAAGCCACATGCTGTCTTGCCTGTTGTCGTCTTTACTGTTGTTAGCTTCAGGATTACTGCATATAGAGAAAAACCACATCACCTGACCCTTTGTCGAGCTTTTGCTTTGTACTGTGGTCTGGGAACATTTGATTTTAAAAGTTGTTTTTTTTAGTAGCAATTATTGCATCTTGTTCAAGTCTTGTTCATGCTGGGGTGCTGATGTAACTTTCCCTTGCAGCCATCCCAGCATGGAGAGAGGCAGCTACTGTTCCTTTGTTCTGACTGTGTTAGGGTCTCAACTGTGGGTGTGATTGTTGGTATGGTGGAGTTCACAGCACAAAGGGTCTTTACAATTTACAGTAATTTACACTGGACATATCAGACCAAGATAGCACAAAATTGTTGTTTTTGTGTCTGGATAACAGTAGACCATCAACTAGTGTGCTCATTAACTCATGTCAACATTGTCACCACACACAGTAGACAACGTGTGTCGCCTCTTTTGCTAAACTGTTCTGATATAGTCAAAAACACAGGTGTAGGCCTACATGATGCAGTGTGTCAGTATGAAAGTATGGTCCCTACTTCACAATGTTGCCTTGTTTCTTCTGCTGACTGCAGCTCTCGGTAACACAAGTGGCTTACTGAAGAAGAAGGGGAAAAAGTGAAGAAAAGAAACATTGTCATGAGACACTGTTAATGTGCGCTGGTTACCTGCCCCAGTGGCAAACAGAAGAGTTTTAAAGAGCCGCTTATTTTGCTGTTCTCAGTTGCATGTTCATCACTGCTAAGATTGTGAGGCAAACCATCCACCATTACTACTAACATGACTTGTTCTATGTATGCGAGTGGGTCTTTTTCTATGTGAGTGTTTGTCTTGTCAACCATCTTGAGTGGGCAGGGTAGGGCACTTTGTCTTAGTCTTAGTTACTGAATGGTTTCCCATACTTGATGAAGACTTAATAATGAGAATTAATCATACTGTACCTGTACTGCTTGCTGCTCTTTTAAGCTGTCTACTTCATGGAAATTCTACACATTACAAGAAATAAAAGCCTTGTCATACTTCTCACTTTGTCTTCTGTACTTTGTTTTTGATTGAGTGCTGCTAGATATGTCAGTGTGAGAATTGAAGTTGAAGTTTTCCAAATTTGTTTTGGCGCCTCGTTGCACTTGAGTGACCTGTAAGTGTGGAAAGTGCCCAAACTCTTTACTAATTACTAGTACGAGCTAATAATAATAATAATAGTTTGCATTTATATAGCGCTTTCCCCCCGCTCTACAGCAAGCTCAAAGCGCTTTACAGCCACTATTACCCCGACAGCCCTGATGCATTCCAGCCAGAGCCCTCTCAACCTCCTGGGAGGCATACTGGTGGTAGTGCTGCCTTGGTTGTCGCCCGGCGCTCATACCAACATACTAACAAGATCTTTCACTGTCTATAATATTGATCATTTGCTTAATAATTGAAGTGTTTAGTCTTGTTTGTAGGATGACACCATCCTTACTTCGTGTATGTATTAACCGTTAAGTTTTAAAATAACTGCATCAACAGAATCTCATCGGAGAACTAATACACGAACCTCCGGGACAGACTTGGAAGAGTACTTGAGAGTGAGAGAGATGATTAAGTTCGAAACCATCAATGCATTGACCGTATGTGGTACTCATTCTACTACTACTACTAGTATCAGACATCTAAAGAGGGCCACACACCTACAAACTACAAGCCGATTAGATCAAGTTGTACATCGGAGCATGTTTGTTCAAGTGGATTGGATTCAAACTCCCTCCAATCTTTGCCCTCACAGTTCACAGACTCGCGTCAGTTACTTGTTTAAGCCAGGTCAAAAATGCCTCACAGAAAAGACAATTTAGCTATTTTATGTGCTCTCTGTTTCTTGGTGAAAAAAATAAAGACGAAAAGATCGCTGTTTGAGTTTGAGTAAAAATCAGCTTCTCCCAAGACTCATTAATTAGTGAGGAGTGAGTTCATTATCCTCACTCAGATCCTCCAATCAATTGTTAAAATTAATGGTTATTTTATTTGTACAGGCATTCCTTGACTTACACAGCTTATTGTTATCCCGACAGGTTGATTAATTCCAAACCCTCTCTACCTCGTGTGAGGCGTACTGGTAGAATAGGTCTGGTATTTTTTACTGGGTAATGTAGTAACTTCCGATGAAACTTCCCTTCTGTCTCAGATTTACATCATGTGGGAACCCAGTTATGAGTTATGTTTTCGAGAGGTATTAACGAATGGGTTCATAGTTTCGATAGGCCTACTTCAGGGATATTTTGTGCCGCATCAAAGTTCCTCTTTCGTTCTGTAACCATTTTATAACAAGTTGTAAACAATTAATAATAATAATAATAATAGATAACATTTATATAGCGCTATTCCCCGCTCTACGGCAAGCCGGCAAGCTAATTAAACTGTGTGATGACAAGGTGATATCGACTAAATTCTTCCATTCCAACTTTTTAAAATCGTCGAAACATTATCATTATCAAGTATCATTTTCCGGTTTGTCGTCTATTTATAGAGATATCTAGATCTAGATTCTTTTTTTTGTTCTCCAGGTGATAACTAATTCTTTTTTCTTTTTTTCAAGTGATAGCTACATGTAGTCTGGTGCCCGATAGCTACTTCTTTCTCAAATTGACTTTCTCCCTGTACACACACATACACACACACAACACACAAACACACACACACACACACACACACACACACACATACACACACACACACACACACACACACACACACACACACACACACGGCGCGCACAATCCAATCTCTCAAGTCAGTAAGAATTGGGCCAAACACGTTGATATGGAGAAGTGAGTTACATTATGTTTGTTCACTTTATTCAGTCACACAATGTGGATCTATTCTTGTCTAAGATGACACAATGCATACATAATTTGATGACAGTGTGAATACCAGTACCAGATGTATTTATCAAGATGATGAATCACACTAACCAAGACTTACTCTTCTTTCGAACTCAAACATTATCAATTCTTCTACGCCACACTTTATTTTCTTAGTATAAGTAATCATACAACCCACACATAATCATGGATGTTGTAAATGTTTCCTTTCTCATTACAAAACCAGGCACAACAGGGCATTCTACTGAGCATTGAATTTCTCGAACATTTCGACCATCTTGGTGACTTTGAGCTTCTCTGGCTCCTGAAGACGGCGCCTTGATCTTGATTCAGTCACTGTCGGGTCGATGAAGTGGCGGAGTGACGGGATCTCTGATGCTGGTTGGTCCGTGACTGAAGGCAGTCGACGACTCGTCCCCCGGCCACGACTACTACATTCTCTCTCTTCTTGAACCTGCTCGCGCCTTGAGGCCAGCGATGGTTGATGATCAGCCCGTCTTGTAGTCACACTTTGAGAGTCTGCCTCTCGGCTAAATTGAGTTCTCTGTGTCGTCCTCCGGTCTCGACCCGTGGACGAGCCGTCCTGCTGGCTATTGCGGGCAGATCGCGATCTCGACCGGAACCATCTGTCCCCATTCCCATCTCTCGGCGAGGGGGTGTGGGGTGGAGTGGATTCGTTCAACTGTGGCACGGTGAAGTGATGGTCAGATTCGTGGCGGAATCGATTCCTTGCTCTGACCCTTGTTGTCAACATCTGATGATTTTCACTGTCTTGAGTTTCCCCGCGGACTTTGGACTCGTAGGTCAGCAGGCGAGATCGAACAGTGGACTCCATCACTGAGGCACATCCCAAATGTCGCGATGGTGTGGAATCACTTTGGTCTTGTTTCACTGCTTCCTGAAAAGGAGTCTCATTGGGCTGATCTCTTTGGCGAATAGCATCATTGCTGATCGCAGTAAGCTCATTTTTTTGGTGCATAGCGTCACCACTGGAAATAGTAAGCTCATCTTTTTGGTGCAATGAGTTACTGCGGGTCGCAGTAAGCTGATCTCCGTGGTGTACAGCATCATTGCTGGTCCTAGTTAGCTGGTCTCCTTGGTGGCTGGCGTCATTGTTTGTCGTGGGAAATTGATTTGTGGCTATATGTTCGGCGGAGGCTGACCTCGTCTTGTCCTGGCTTTCCGGCGAGCAGTTTGGCGCAGTGTGTACAGACGTCATTGACGTGGTGGACTGAGGCTTGTACCAGTTGAGGCTGAGCTGACTGGACGTGGACTTGGACAGTAATTCGGGGTCATTGCTGGATGTGGCCAAGTGGGCTTCCAGGGAAGGACTCATAGTTCTCGAGTGAGCTGCCTCTGCTCCTTCCACCTCGGTCGTCTGATAGGGTACTGATGGATCTACTTGTCGCCTGGACAGATGGTCAAATCTCCTGGCCCCTATGTCATTCGAGTCGAAACCTTTGCCAAGGATTCTGCTATTCGTTTCTGTACTCCGTATGTGGCTTTCTAAAGAGTAGCGAGGTAATGCAGACTGTCCATCATTTGGCTGTTGCTGCTGCTGCTTGTAGTTTGTCTTCGCCGTGATGCTTCCACCGGACAAAGGTCTCGAGCGGGTTTCGCTAGTTTTTAAATGATTCACGCGGTGTGGCCTAGGATGTGGCAACACTTTGTCACCTTGTGCCTTGAATGGACCTATTGGCTTTTTACTGCTAGTCACGTCCAGTTTGTGTTTTCTAAGTTTCGTGTCACTCCTTGTTTCAAACTCACCAGTCGGCGTCTTCTTATAATTGCCACGAGGCGTTGATTTTGGAAGGACGATACTGCTTTGGGTCTTTCGCCTTGGCTGCGTGTAGTGGTCAGACTGACGAGCAGTGCTCCTGGACTTAAAGGTAAACACTTCTTCCGTTGTCTTCTTATCTTTTCCTTTCTTCGGCTTGTCAACAGATGCTACAGACCGGAGCATGGTCTCTAAGCTGTCGTTGGGTTCTTTCTCGTCACAAGCGGACATGACAAAGTCGACTATATTGTCTCCAATGTATGAACTTGAAATAACATGGGAAGACGAATTTCCACTCAATGGGTCGTCAGGGGAATTAGGACTTGAATTCCTAGACTTAGTTCCTTTCTGACCATTTTGCAAGTGCTCCAGGGAAAACCTTTTCAGTTCATGTTGTCGTTTTGCCGCATCGCCAAGATGGTCTCGTGAGGGTGGATAAGCCACGCTAGAATGTGGGCCTCTCTCCTCGCAGGGTTTCGTCTTTTCAAACACTGGGAAAGTCTTGACGTCTTCCAATCGTTCGATATCGCTGTCACTTCCCACCCAGCTGACGACCACTTCACTGGAGCTACGGCTTGGCTCTTTGTCATACCGCCCTGGGATGGGAACTTTGGGCACCGCCCTATACACACCTGGCACTGGTCCAAGGCCATGGGATGTTACACTTGAAGCTGGAGATAATTGTGCACATGTGCCATCTGTCTTAGTCATAGAACACACAGCAGACATCTTATCATTTAACGTTGTTTTCTTGTTCTCGAGAGGAACTTTGGGCACTGCCCTATACACACTTGACACCGGTCCTAGGCCATGGGATGTTACACTTGAAGCTGGAGGTAATTGTGCACATGTGCCATCTGTCTTAGTTATAGAACACACAGCAGACGTCTTATCATTTAACGTTATTTTCTTGTTCTCGACAGGAACTTTGGGCACTGCCCTATACACACTTGGCATTGGTCCTGGGTCATGAGATGTCGCACTTGAGGCTGGAGATAATTGTGCACAGGCGCCATCCGTCTTAGTCATAGAACACACAGCAGACATTTTCTCATTTAACGTTGTTTTCTTGTTCTCCCTGGAATGGGCTCGTGAGCCATCCAAGATAATCTCTTTGGTTTCCTCAATTTTTCCTGGTTGGAATCCTGTGTCTTTAGGAACTTCAATACCACATGCCTGAGTCCTATACTTTCTTTTAATACTCTCAAGACGTGTTTGCACGTTTGTTAAGGTAGGGCCTTTGAGGGGCTCCTTTTCCCGAGCTTTATCGTATTCTTCTCTTGGTAGGGTCTCGCTTTTACCTTTGGTCTTAACACTCTCACGTCTTGTTCCGTGCACAGCTCTTCTTCCATCAAGTCTGGCCTTTGTGTTCTCTAGATGATACCTGTTACCGATATGTCCACAGTGTTTCTTTCTTCCTCCAAGGCTGTAGGTTGCTGTAGAGGCGGTAGAAATATCTCCCGCACTTTCCACGAGGGCAGACACCACAGACACACTGGTCAGAGAGGACAGAAGAGTGATCGTGTCTGTGGAGGGGATCTTGGCCCGGGTCTCAGACTGGCTGACTCGCCGGGAGCGTTTTGTCTTATGCAGCACCTCATGGAGACACCTCTTGCTGTCACACTGAAGATACTCACTCGTGTTAGTTCCCAAGCTGGAACACTCGCTGTAGTCACTGAGAAGCCTCCCTATACCGCTATTGTATAAAGAGTTGTCTTCTTTCATCGGTGGCGATCCCAAATGTCTTGCTGCTTTTTTGTTGAGCACAGTGCTGTCACGGCTTATCTTTCCGTCATTGACGTGTCGACTACTTGTGGGACGGTGCCTGGGTCGCTTCAAAGAGGCTAGCACGCGATACCCTCGTGGTGGAGAGTCTTGTCGACTACTTGTCACGCTTTGTTGGCAATCGCTGTGCTTTGAGTCTGGCACAACCTGCCTGTCCAGGATGTTTTCTCTGCTGCCAGTCTCACTGTGTGAGTGTGATCGATGGATGCGTGCCTTTCGAATCTTATGCTTGCTCTCGGTGCTCTTGAATAACGACACGTTTCGCGTTGAATGTCCAGACTTCCGACCCCTGTGTAACTCAGAGTCGAGCAATGACTCCAGGTCGGCATCAGCGTTGGCAGCATTCTCATAGGGGTCTACGTTTTGTATATCCGACGGAAGCTCTATATTTTCTGTAGACACTGGTGCATGTACTGTCTTTCCTATTTCCTCAATGGAGACAATCTTGTCTTCATGTATTGAAAGCTCATTCTCTACTGCAACTGACACATGCTTGGCAAATTCTGACGCAGGTTTACTCTTTTCACTATCTGATTTACTTACATCTTTTCTCGTGTCTGACGCATTCCTATCTCTTTCTAATTCTGTTTCATGCAAATCCTTTTCTACATTTGTTGCGGGTTCCTTGTTTTCTAAATGCTCTGTTAGGAACGAGCACTTTTGTTCTATTTCTTCTCTTTGTATCTGTGTAGGAGATGGGTAGTGAGGCACTGAAGGGGGGGATTGACCAACTTCCTGTTCCAGTGGTTCTAGAGAATAGCCTTCCTCTTGTGGGATTTCTATTTCGCTAAACATTGCCGACAGTCCAACAGTAGACAGATAAATGTTCGCAGGGAGGATTGTGCTCAGAGGATTCCAGTGACGTCTACGTTCACGGGCCATAGCCTCAACATTTGGAGAACCTAACCTTTGATTTGGCCTGGTTTGTGGGTCTTTCTCCTTTGAGCTTATGCATCCCATGTTTTGGGATGAATCTTCCATTATTTGAGAATCACCAATGTTTGTTGGGGCAGTGTTTGTACTGGTAAGCTGCTCTTGTTTTGGCCTCTTCTCTGTAGAGTTCTCGTTTGACAATTTATCAGATTTGCTTGACACGTTCGACTCGCGCGCCTTTGCAGATGTATTTTGACGGGCACTAGAGTCAGAGTTTTTCTTAAAGTGGGAATGAGTGCTAGTTCCAACAGTTGAGTCTCCGCTCTTTTCACGCCCTTCAAGATTCAATGTGCCCTTTACGCCTGACGTGCTTTGTGTTTTGAAGTCCGACGCATTTCTTCTACTATTGAGGTCCGAAGTATTTCTTCTACTATTGAGGTCCGAAGTATTCCTTCTACTATCGGGGTCTGAAGAATTTTTTCTACTGTTGAGGTCCGAAGTATTCCTTCTACTATTCGAGTCCGTTATTTGCTGGTCAGTACTGCGGGTCTGTTCTTCTGCACGCGGGTCCTTCCCAAGGGCACTGATACCATCAGACTCGGACAACTCTACCAGACAGGCTCCGGACGTCTGGCCACCTGCAGGACTCTGTTCCTGAGACTTCAAGTTATCAACTGACTTGATGAGGTAATCTTCGCACATTTTCCACATCATGTATTCTCCTAGAGCAAAAATCTTCTGGGGCGCACATAGCAATGACCGCCGTTCTACAATTGGTGGAAAGAAAGCGGATGCTTGGTTGCACTGTGTCTCTGCAGTGTCAGTTGGAATTTCAAAGGACTCCCGTCCTCCTAATAGCTCCTTAGTCTCACCTGCGAATGACACCTCCACATTATTTATAGATTGACAGTCTAAAGGGGTGTGGATATCACATGTTGTGAAAACAGGTTTTGCAGGACCATGGTTGTCTTGCAGTTTACTGGAATCAGCCTTAGGATCACTAGAGGATCGGGGAATCTTTGACTGTCGTCTCCATGGGCGAGGGTAATCGTTTTTCTTCCTTCTTTCACTCACGATGCCTTCAACTGTTGGTTTCCTATCTGTAGTCGTACATTTTTCAACTGTTGGTTTCCTATCTGTAGTCGTACATTTTTCAACTGTTGGTTTCCTATCTGTAGTATTACATTTTTCAAGGCTAATAGATCTGGACCCTTGATTACATGAATTCAGAGAACTGCATCTAGACTGACTTAATACTGTCAATTTACGACATTGCTGTTTGTCAACACTCTTCGTCTTACTGGCTACGGACCCAGTCAGAGATCCCTTGCTTTGTTCATTTCTTTCCACACTTGCAGAAACTACGACATTGGTTTGTTCCTCTTGAGACACGTCGACAGAGGGCGCTGTCTGTGTATTGAGCTTGCAGTTCTCTTCTGGCACGCTCGTACGAGAAACGAGGGCCTGCTTATTTGAGTATGGTAAATTTGACTCAGACTTTAATCTCAGTATTTTCTTCGCTTTGTATAACAACAACTCTTTTATTGTTTTCTCGGAGTTTGACCTTTTATACGAATGCATGTCGACATCCTCTATTTCCTCTATATTTATAGAATTCATGCCAAGGTAGTCTTTCATGCAAATCCGCTGCTCCTTACCAACAGTCAAAGGTGCATTAGGGTTGTCAAAATTGGTCTTGCTCGAGCCTGCTTTTAATTCCACATCTTTTTCGTCTTCGTCTTCGTCTTCGTGTATAACGCTCATTTTACGATCTTCAGTGCTAACATCGGCTCCGATTAGTATTTTGCTTTTTAGCTGAGGCGGTGATGTCTTGCCTGCACTCTGACAATGTGAGCAGACTTGTTTCCCATTCTTTTTTTCATGCACTTTCTGGCGTGGCTTGTCTGGGCTTGCTTTGGACCCCAAGCCTAGCCTTTGCCGGCTCTCTGCACCTCGTGTGGTGCTTAGTTTCGAAGAGGTGACGCCCTTCTTTGATCCTGTTTTTAACGTTCCGTCTTCCCCATCACTTGTAGTTACGACATTTGACACCTTTTGTTTGTTTGATTTGCCTTTAGATTTCACTTTCGGGGTTATTCTGCCTCGAGTATTGCTTGCTTTGCATTTAGCTTGCTTTGCTGGCATCCCAAGAATCGGTTTGAGGTTAGATCCTTTTTGACGTGAGCTGGCGTTTGTTTCACTTTTCTCCTGACGTTGTACATGGGTCCTAGCTTTTCCTTTTGTGTACTCCCACATTTGCATCCCTCTGTTGTGTTCTGATCTTTCAACATTTGGCCGGAAGACTGGGATTCTACTTTTTCTCTCTGTGACTTCTCGACAACCTTTTATTTCTGTCTTGAGTGCGTGTGTTTTTGCTCCACTCTTTTCACTGAGCCCCGGGCTTTCATCTCTCTCTGATTTTAGTCCCACATCCGAAAAGCCACACAAAAAGGGAAGGGTATTTTTTATTTGAAATGTACTTGTTTTCCTCGAGCTAGCAGACACACTGGCGTCGCCTATATTCGACCGACAAGGCGATGAAGGACTCTTCTTCAGTATTTGAGACAGCCCAATGCTGCGTTTTGAAGCTGGTGGACTGGTCGCCTCTGGAGAAGAGCCCCATTTGCTAGTCTCATTCGATTCGCTGACTTCCTTTTTCAAGGCCCTTCCTTCCTTCGTGCCACAACGTCCAGGACTCGCCTGCAATGGTGCTTTTGCTCCTGGTGAGTTCTTGCCCTTGTTGTTCCCACCTCGAGGCGTGGCTGTAGTGGCAGTGCCCATCGGACTACCTGTATGTGCACTTTCATTGGATTGAAGTTTGGCATCAGGATGGGCAGGTTCAAATGGACTCTTTGGGTGAAGTCTAGACTTCGTCGTGGAAGATGGCAGCCCCTGGCACCTTACCGGTAATTTGGTTTTCTGTGTTTCACTGAATTTCGTGACGGATGTATTTTGCCTTGGGGTCATGTGAGAAAGTGATTCCTTGCGGACATAATGTTCTAGCCCTGAGGTGGAATCATTTAAGTTGGCTTGGTTGATATATTGAGGGTCAGTCCCATCGACCATCACAGAGTCCCCTGATGTCCATCCTGAAATATCACCCATTGAGTATGTCACTTGGGAGTTCTTTGTGTGAGCGGCGTCTTTCTTTGTCCCACCAGATTGGCGATCCATTTTCCATCGAGAGGATGTACCCGGTTCATTGTTTTTTCGATTCGCAGAATGAGGGAATCGCCCGGTTGGCAGATTTGACTTCCGTGTATTTCCTCCGTCTCTTTTATTAATGTGTCTCTTCGTTATTTGTGTGCCTGGTTTTCTATCAGTGTTCACACGAGTTTCTCGTTTATTTGTTATCAATTCTTGAGCCCCAGTGTCTTTCTCGCTCTCTCTACTGTTGACTATCTTGAAATCGTGTTCTGTGGGTAGCATGTTAGCACTTTCCCTTTTCGCTAAGAAGTGTAAAAAACCCAATTCTTTGTTGAACACATGATTATCTCTGGGCTGAGAGTCTTGTTTCTTCGCCATACGCGCATCCTTCAAACAAGATGACCTTTTGGGGGAAGGTCTTGGAGGGTATTTTCTGTCCGCAGCATCCGTACTCACAGCGCCTTTATGTACTTGATCGAGGCTCTTATAGCAAGACTGCTCATTTTTGTGAAGTCTCAACGCAGCTTCGTCCAGTGCGACATCTTGTGAGATTTCCTGTGTTTCTACAGTCTTGTTTCCGGGGTTCTGGCTGTTCATCTTGTTGAGGTACTTGACGCCAATAAGCTCATCTGTACAAAGTAGGGACGGGGTTGGCATAGGTGTGCTCACGAAGGTTTCACTCAGGTATTGGTTGTTCTGTTGGATGAGGGACATACGAGTGGGACTTGACTGATCAGTGGTGCTGATGGTTCGGGGTGGATGCCAATGACTAACTATACGCTGTGATATTATTTCATTCATCCTGTTAGAGCCTGGCATCCAATGCCCGGAGGGAGTGAGGGGGATTTTTGTAAGGTCCTGTTTTTCATCTGCATAAGACTTGTGGTTACTCGTGGAAATGTGGATAACTGATAAAGCATCATCGATGAACCTATTTTTCATGTTGTTTGCCACTGCAGCCATGTGAGGTTTTGTTTTAATGGTGTTTGAAGAAAGGGTTGTATATGGCTCACTAATCTGTAAGAAGTTCTTCGACTGTTGCAGCATTTGCTCTCTGGGTATTTGACTTCCAGTAAGGTTGATTTCACACAGCGGTGTGATACTGCAGTGGGAAGAATAACTCGGGGTGGTACACGATGTGGTGGTCAGGGACTCTATCATGCGGATTTTCTCCACATGATCCGTGCCAGTTGTGGCATGCAGCACAGCAGAGACATCCCTTAGGTGGGTGGACACACGGTGACAATTTCCTTCTTTAACATGGCATGGCATTGATAGTCGTCTGGACAAACACTTTCTGTCCTGTGTTGGTTCTGGCGGAGTTTTCTTTTCTAAAAACGCCGCTGTGTATTGTAGTGCTTTTTTTGACTTTCGAGACTCGAGTGCCTTCTTTCTCCTCCGTGCCTTTTTGTGCAACGCTCCTTTAGAGACAGGTAATGGTTTGTGTTTATTAGAGCTCCTTGGATGTGCACGTGATGACAGTGGCGCAAGAGGAAAGTAATCTGGTGAGGACCTACCTGTTCGATAAAGAATGTTGGCCATCACACCATTGGGTGGTTGGGAGGGCTGGGAACTGTTAACACCACCCACACTCCCCCAGTTCTCTTTGATAGTTGTTGCCAGGTTCCCGGCAGTCAAGAAAGATTCGCCAATTTTCTCCTCAAACCCGGTTGGTTTGCCATGTATCGACATATGTGCAATGCCATCCGCCTCACGAGTTGAATAGCGAGTAGATTCTTCATTGCAGCGCTCATGCGTCTCGCTATCAACTGTCCTTGATGCATCATTCCCCATGTATTGCTCACTGTCCTTAGAGGTTTGGGTTGTTTCCACACCAATCAACATTCTGTCAGGTGTTTCAGGACGTAACTTAGAGAAAATGCTTCGGCGCCTGCCATGACCAAGAGGAAAACAGGCGTCTGTATCATGTTTTTGAACATCGTTATCTTTCTCTCGGTGAGCACCTGGCCTGCGCCCACGTCCTCGGCGTATGCTCTCTTGTGGCGGAGTGTCACTTGAGTATGTCGATAGTCGGTGTTCAGCAAGAGGAGCGAAAGTATGAAGCGGCTCATTTTCTAATCGGGAACTACCTCCATCAGTTGTGGGAGTCGAGCTGTCAGCACTAGTCGTATCAACAGTAGCACATGGCTTTCTATTTTCCTCCGAGTCTTTTGACCGACACTCACCTTCATCTTTCTCAGATTTCAGGTCCTGAACCGAACATTTTGGACTTTGAATGTTGTCCAAACAGGACGCGCACGACTTAATTGATAGAGTACTGTAACAGCGTTGAACTGTATCACTTGGCTTTGGAGTTGCTCCATGCGCCTGTGTCTTCGTAGTCTCAGCTTTCCACAACCAACGACTGAGTGGGTTGTGCACCAAAGGTGTCAGGATCAGTTCTATCATTCTCACAGGGAAGGAGGATTGCTTGCTTGCCTCGGATGCGTGGTTACTTAGATTAGATCTGGACTTTAGATGATGCGGCTGTTTCCTGTAACACGAGGGGGTGAGAGGCAGTTTTCATTTTAACAGGTTGATCCTTTTAATAAGATCTAGGTCACCTTAATATGTGCACAAACATATATTGTTTTACATGTACACAAGCATATTATATACTTGTAAAACAAAACTAGAAATTGCAAATGGCCTTCTTGTACCATGACCAAACATTTCCCACCAAATTCACATTGACACTGATTTAGAAAATCAGAACTACAAAGAAAATGAAAAATCAAGACACTTAATATTATGTAGTAGATACAAACAACGTACCGAGATGTGTCATTTGCTGTTTTCATTCTCTGTGGGGTAAAATGATACAACACCGTATCAGTGGAAATGCCAATCGGTACACCTGTGTGCGATTTGATGAAACAAATATAAGGCAAACGATGTCAGCAGCTTCCCACACACCCGACACATTTTCCAAACGTTCGCCAATGCAGCAACACTTGTACATGTCTTTTAATCTGGGTGTTGCGCTAAACAAATATCGTCCAGTATTGTGAATTATTCTACTTTTGCTGTTGTTTTTGGCATCATAATCATCAACAGTGTTACAAGTATTTTTTCAATCACACAAAACATACGTAAGACCAAACTACAAAAATAGCGTGACCAACCTGTCTGTTGCGGTATCTTAGTAAGCATGTGGCTCTGGGGAGGCAAAGAAGAGTCAGTGATGCATGTGTAACAAGGTTCTGGATACACTGCTTATCAGAGGCTCACTTCATACCAGAACCAGCTCAATCCATGGCGTCCTTTGACCCAACGAATAAATCTATATTCTTGTATTCTACCCCCCCCCCCCCCCTACCCCCAGCAAATCGAGGGGGCGTAAATGACATTGTATGTTACAGAGTATGTGGCATGCGATATGTGTCTTATATGTCAAAATCAGTGCTTTACATCAATTTGCCCAAACTAATTATGCGAAAGAAAATACATGTACGTTTACACATTCAAATGGGCTCTCGACAGGTTCTTTTTAAATTTGTATCTATGATTATGCATTCATTTTTGAAGCTGTTGCTATTAAGTATCAAACACTGCATAACAAGGGCTTTAATAAATCGATTCATAGGCATCGCTAGAATACTATCATGATTAACAACATGTACTATTATTGTGACAGCTAATATCGATACCGATGAGGCCGAAAGGTGACAGAGAACACGTGAGGTGATATCATATTTCATACTACTTGACGATCGTCAAAACAACACGAAACACTCTGCACTCTCAATGCATCTTTATTTCTCCATCTCTTTAGCGTCATCGTCAATGATTCACCACATTTTCAATGTTGGACATTACACGGACAATGTTCGACATTACACGGACACTACATGGACATTACATGGACATTACATGGACATTACATGGACATTACATGGACATTACATGGACATTACATGGACATTACATGGAGAATGCTGGACATTACACGGACAATGTTGGACATTACACGGACAAAGTTGGACATTACACGGACAAAGTTGGACATTACACGGACAAAGTTGGACATCACATGGACGATGTTGGACATTACACGGACAAAGTTGGACATCACACGGACAATGTTGGACATTACACGGACAAAGTTGGACATCGCATGGACGATGTTGGACATTACATGGTATAATGCTGGACCTTACATGGATAATGTTGGATATTACATGGACGATGTTGGACATTATATGGACGATGTACCCACGTGGCAACCATTCCAGACAACAACCCGGGTACGACGGCCACTGGAATTTGCCCAACTTGTAGTTGCAGCAAATCAGAGATCGTGTCTGGTGGGGTGGGAGGTGGTAGGACTTCCTCCACGGGGTCGGTGAGGAAGATGAGATGGTGCAGCTCCATGGCCCAGTTAACCCGTGTCATCGTGCCTAGTCACCTTGGTAGGGATGGAGGTACACTGGTGAATTAAAGTAGTCATGGAGTCTTTACGGTGTTGTTTCCATAGAGGGCACAGGGCACACAGCACACGACACTAATTGTGCCACCTCAAAAAAAAGAACAGGTTGATTTAGTTTCCGCTGTGCCGTGCTAATAGAAAAAAGTGTCTTCTTTAAGAAGTGACCTTTTGATCTAGCTCTAGATCTATACATTGTCAGCTTATACGTTCAGAAGGCCGATCGATAGAGTCAGAAGCTCTTAGGATGGCCATTAACCGATACATCACTCAAGTGTACTTGTTGATCGATCTAATCTACCTTGGTTTTATAAAGTAAAGCAAGAAAGTATAACACTTCTATAGAAACACCCTTTGCTTTTATAACAATTAACAATAATGAGGAAGTTGGTTGTTTACACACGGGCGGTCATGTGGTTATGGGATTCAAGGTTCAAGGTTTATAATTAACATTCCTCATTATCTAGATCTAGAATCAAGACCTAGATTATGTCTTAAAGGCCAGTCTGTCTTCAGTCTGGTAAGCACTGCCCATATTGTCAATGGCAGCATGTTCCATGATTCTAGGCTAATGAGTTTACCTTCAAAGGGCAAGTTCTCGGAAGCTGTCAACCAATGGTGTTTAGATGGAGGGGTTTGGATGTTGGTCACAGATCTAAACCCTATCATAGCTTAATTGATCTAGATCTAGATCTAGATCTAAAATCAAGTTGGATTCTAGGTCTAGGTCTAGAATAGATCCACGGCATTTTTGTTTTCTTTTCAAGCTTCCTTTGAAAGCGCGTTGACGTAAGCAATGAATGCATCGGACCTTTTCCGCCACGCTGTTCGGGAATTCCCCAACAGATTGAAAAAAAATAAATCAACAACAAAAAAAGAAAAATTAAAACTAATTCTGAAATTTCGCTTGGTCAATTGTGTTTCTCCGTTTGCTCCTACTTTATAGTCTAGATCTAGAGATCTAGATCTAGTCTAGATCTAGATCTAGATCTAGATCTAGATATCTAGATATCTAGATTCTCTAGGTAGAGTAGCGTTCTCTATTATATTTTTTTATCTTCTTTTTCTTTAAACGACAGCTTTTAGCTAGAATCTAATCGTTTATTTTTTACTGCCGCTTGCATTCCTATAGACGTCCCAAGGTCTATGATACTGATTCAACTTCAACCCCTTGGATATTTGGAGATGGTGTCCCATATCTCGTGATATTAGTAGATGTTGTTGCTTTTTCGATCAGGCACTTACTTAATCCTATTCGTGCTCGCCTGCACATAAGGCCTCAACCAGAGATCACCATTGGCTACGGTCGGTTGCAAGACGTCCCAGATGCCACCAGGTCCAGCCTCTGCCTTTCATCTTTCTACGGTCCTCCTCCAAGTCTCCTTGGGTCTGCCTCGCTTTCTGCGGCCATCAGGGGTCCATCGGAGGGCGAC
>JAUELK010156358.1:0-10143 GCA_031471215.1 Gastropteron pacificum
TATTTTATTTCTGGCTCTCCTCTCCACCAATGGTGTCCAGCTCAAGTCATTTAATATCGCTGTAGTGTTAATATTACAATCATATTGACTGGTGACCCACTAAGACTAAAAAGTTGTGTGGCCTTGCAACAAGGGGAAACAGTCTCAAGATCAACAAAAACACTGTAGACTGGATGTCTGAAGCGGAACATTCTCCCAGAGAGTCGTCAACACATGGAATGACCTCCCAGAGCTTGTAGTCAGAGCACCATCCATAAACAGTTTCAAAAGCAGGCTTGACGCTCACTGGAAAGACCTGGCGAGGGTTTACACTCCAACTTGCCAGTCCTAAAAAGACAATATGTATCAGTGTATGTTTTTAACTTTGCCACAAGTATTAGTGCCACGCATGCCACTAGTAAGGTACTTGTAAGCACCGAATGATGAACTGGCCCTTTGGGCCTGAAACATTTACAACGTTCAAGTTCTTAAAGAAGACACTTTTTACTAGTAGTAGTAGCAAGATAAATTATTTTACTTAACTCCAAGCCGTTTCAGAGAAAAACGCCATAGAAAATGTCTTCATATCACTCTAGATCTAGTAAAGTCAGAGATTACATGTCTACTAGGTGCAAAAGACACAAAAAAAGTTCTAAACACTCACCATAATATAATAGAATACACTGGTCACTGATCTCCTGTCCTCACTATGTATGTAGTTTAGTCAAATTCGTTGTGCGTATTATCGTAGAGTGACGGCACGTAGATGAAAACCTCCCAACTTGAATTAAGGCCGCCCTCTATGATCATGTGACCTGACTCAGGAGATATTTTTTGAAGTCATCATGTTTGAGTGTTTCCATTGTTAGGCCCTAATTATCTATATAATCAAAAGTTTAGATCGAGCATCTGGAAGAGTTGAGGTACTTCACACTTCACTAATAAATCTCTACTTACTTCATACTTGATGTTGTCGGTCGTTGAGACCTGTCCGCAGGTCAGTTCACCGGTCGATTGACGCCCAAATGCTGCATCTTGCGTTGCAAGGTCTATTAGTAGCATTCAAGGATACCAGTGCTGGGTGATTTGCCCAATGGGCATCGAGTCTGTTCTTGAAGGTGTTCACGCTAGGTGCCGACACTGCTTGTTCTAGAAGACTATTCCTAACTGATATGACTCTCTCAAAGAAAAGGTTGCAGCGGACAACCAGGCGGGATCGTTTTTTTACAAGCTTTTTGCTATGTCCTCTAGTGTTGCTGTCAGAGTGTAACTTGAAAGTAGGTTGCTTCGTGTCGTAGATTCCGGTGACGTATTTATATACGTTAATCATGTCTCCCCTGCATCTGCAGTGTTCTAGGCTTGGAAGTTTCAGGATCGCTAGTCGTTCTGGGTAGGGTTTGTCTTTCAGTTCTAGACTCAATCTGACAAAAGTTAAATTTATTTGGCTTCATGTTTAATATTTCGTTGATATCTAGATCTATGCATAATTTGTAGTTGACCATGCTTGCTGATCAGTAGTTGTGAGACTTTTTTCACAAAAGAATAAAAGACATGGGGCAAACATGGTCTTTGACTGTGACTAAAGCTCCACATGAAACTATTGTAACTTATCTTGAGCTGACATTTTTAATTCGTAAGCACTTTGTTGTTGAGAAAGGGAATGATCAATGAAAAAAACTGTTTTATGAAGTGCTTTCATTTATTTTTCTTCTCAGAACATTCCAGTTTGGGAAGCCAATTTGGACCTGCATGACCACCTGAGCTCTGTGGACAAGCAGTGCCTTGCCTATGCTGCTGTGGAGGGTGTGGTGGAGGACTTGGGGCGTACGCTGACCAGTCAACATGGCAGTGAGGTTGGGGTCATGAGGCAGTCACAGTTGGTGGAACATCGGTCAAAACGGGTCAATGGATTCTGGTGAGCAATAGTCGGATTCTCTGATGTTGTTATATGCCTGTTGGATGTAATATTTTTGTCACATTTTCATGATTCAACTTTTACTAGATTACCTTTTTATATTTTTTACAATTTATTTATTTTGATATATATTTAGGTAAAAACAATACACTTATTGTAATGTAGAAGTACAAAATAAGCATGGCATCAGAATGCTGGTGTTTATGTATGACATCACTAAAAAAAAAAAGGTAAATCAATTGAACTGTACTGAAGTTAAATTAAAGTTTAGTTAGTTACTGTCTTTTTTCCCCATCAATTAATGTGTAAAAGTAAAAGAAGCGTCATCATTTTTTGTTTTCATGTTGTGTGTGTCCCCTATTTTCTGTTATTGAAACAAATTGTTTGCAGATGTGTATAAATCTTGTCTTCATTTTGTGTGTCCCCTATTTTCTATTATTAAAACAAATTGTTTGCAGATATGTAAAAATCTTGTCTTCATTTAGGTCAGACACCAAGAAGGAGATCAGGGACAACTTGCAGAACGTTCCCTTTGCCATCTCCAAGTCTGGGGGAGACCCCCAGTACAACATTGAGGTCATGGAGTCTAGCGATGCACACCATCTCAAGGATGACCTAGATGTCACTTACGACAGATTTGAGCCACGCAAAACTAGCTTGGTGGAGGTGAGATCTCATTCTGTTGTGATTATTCTATGCCATTCATGTACCAACACTGTCTGTTGAAGAGTGGAAGATAAGAATAAGAGAGAGAGAAAGGTGTGTGCAGATGTGTCTTGTCATGGTGGTTTCTATTTCTATCGTTTGTCAGAGCATTGTGAAGCCAATTAACACAGTAATCCTTAAAATGTATCATCTTATCTTTTCTTTTCTCATTTATTAATTGCATTGACAATGACATTAGGCCTACATGAAGCTAGTCAATTCAACGTAAAACACGATAACAACAAATGTATCTCTCCTTGTCTCATTAGGTGGGACTAGACCGCCTGTTTGGCGAAGTGACCAAGGGTGTCCAGGAGACAGAGAAGATGCTGGTGACTGGCACGAGCCTACTGGGAGTGGGCAGACTCTTCCTGGAGCGTGGCCGCATACGACTCGGACCTCCCACAGACCCTGACAGGTCTTACATCCTCACCACCATGAGTCTGTCTCAGCTGGTCAAGAGCTACGAGTCCCAGTCGTCCACATTCAAGATTCTGTCCTTAGTGTTTGCAGCTCTGGGTGGGAGCTTGTTAGGCTACCTCTTGTGGCGAAGGGTGCGTGACTGGTTGGAGAAACGGCGGCGGAGGCTGGAGTTTGAGAGCATCCGACGAGCCTTGAGGAACAGCAAAAACCGGAGGTCAAGTACGGGAGAAGGGGAGTTGTCTGATTCTGAAGCTTGCGTGGTGTGTCTCGGTCAGCCAAGGCAGGTGGTGGCATTGAACTGCGGCCATATTGCCATGTGTGCAAACTGTGCTGAGCTCCTGCCTTCTCCGAAGACCTGTCCTGTGTGCCGTGCACCCGTAGAGAGGTTTACTGCTATCTTTCTTCCGTGATAGTTTGCTAATGGTGGTTGGTTGTGACTTGTTGATCTTCTTGCTGTGTGAGCGCCAATGTCTTTCACTTTGACAGTGTTTAAGAGAAATTCGGCCTCTGATGCAAGTGTGTAGTGTAGATTGAGAATGCTTTGTCTGTGTGTAGAATGGCTTTCATTCCAGGCTGAACAGTTCTTTCTGCATGTTTCTATTCTATTCCACTGCGAGTGCTAATGAAGAAGATTTGAACTGGTGTTTAACCTTCTCCGCGATTATTCTATCATGAGTCTCCTAAAATGGGGAGTTTACCCACCAAACTCCAGGAATGCCTCGAGCAATCTTTATGAAACTGATTGTTTTAGTGACATGTAATTGATCACAAGAATCAATCAATTATTTTAGTTTTACCACACCGCAACCAAGAAAGTCGGTATCAAGATGGTCTAAAACACCATGTGACTCTGTTATAGAGAAGTACAATATTTCCTTATCATTGAGTCACTGGGTCTCAGTAACCCCTGAGGCGCTTGGCGTTGGGGTTTTCACAGGAGGCGGAGAAGGTTACGGACATTATGAGAACAGGTCTTCTCATAGCATGTAGCTGAAGGCCCTATTTTGTGTCCAATATGCAAGTAAAAGTAGAAAGAGAATATGTACATTAATCATTTTTTAAGCTTCTCATACAATTTCTTTTAACAACTTAGTTAGCACCTCAACTTTATAAGCAGTCACTGAATTTTTCTAAAAGTACCTTGAGACGTTGCAGTCTCAGCATATATTTTTTCAATAGCTTAAGCAATATTTTGTTATCAGATTTCCACCATCTATGTGCGCCTATAGTATTATTAGTATATGATGCCTGAATTCCATGTCTTACTTTTTTTTCCCTCACCAACCAATGATGGTTGTAACAGTATGATAGGATGACACAGTAAGTTTGTTTTTTTGAATAAATTAGATGAAATCATTTTGGACAAGAAACCATGTAAGTAGAGAAAGGTCACATATAATATGATCAGGTCACTATTTGCTTGACCAGACGTTTCTTTCAAGTGTCCCCTTTTCTAATAATAATGCTTAATGTTTAACATAAAGCAAAGGATGCTGAAATAATTGCTAAAGTAATGATCACTCCTTTAATCAGTTGCATTGTCATTCACTATTGAAATATTGTGTGAGTCAGTTTGTTCGATTTGATTCTACATGCATATTTATGTTTTAGACTTCTCAAAGTAAGACAGATGCTCTTTGTACACTATGTGTATTAGTATTACAATTGATTTACATGTCAGTGGGCGATGGAAGGTAAATTAGTGTCCAAACTCAGACTGGACCAATCCTAAGGTTTTAAGATTGGCTGACTTTATTTGCACGTAGGGGGGGAGGGGGGCTGCAGTCCTCGCATGGACACCATGAGATTGAATAGAAATCCTAGTTCTAAAGCCTACAGCATGTTTGTTTTTAAAGCATAGATTCTAGACATGAAATGCAAGTTTACTGTATTAAATGGGGGGGGGGGGAGAAGTTGTCATAAGTGGGGATCGAACCCGATCTCCAAAATTAGCCAGGATAGAGGAAAACGAAGATTTTTTTCACCTACATGTATGACAGTGACTATGTAATATTGTTACAAATTATTAATATCAAATACAATGACTGTGAGTGGTCAGCGTATTGTAACTTGATATGAGATATTTTAGTTACTATTGTCGCTGGTACAGCGGAGTCCGCTTGGGACCAGAAAAAAAGTTTATCACAAGCAAGGCTCATCTTATCTTCGAAAGAAAAAAACAACAGGACCGGGCAAAAAGTTCAATTTTTAAAAACAAGATTCTATCTTAAGCAAGCAAGTTTACTGTATGTTGACTCCACTCACTGTACATGTAGGCCTACATTGCATTGTATACTGAATACACTCTGTGAGTGTAGCTGCACCTCAGTATGTCTCAGTACATTTGTCTGATCTTATCTTGTGTTGAAAGTCGTCATTAGAAATATACGCATGTACAGATGTATTTATAGTTGCATTTTTAATTTGTACTTTTGTAGCTTGTTGCTTCAATTGTTGGATCCAAAGGGCTAGAATGATAACCAGCTGTGTCCAAATTGTTCTTTGTTTCTGTTTGAATGATGAAGACTTTGTTTGAAAAGTGTTTCTATATCATTATATTTTTCTATGCTTTCAGTTGATGTCAATAATGTCAAGCAGCAGTAATCGATTATGTATATTAATTTCAATCCATACTTGATACTATTTTTATGCTTACTTAGACTTCAATTTTCTTTTTTGCCTTGTTCTGAAAAAGTTCAAAACATGTTCTACTTGGTAAATACACATTAATCTGATACTGATAGATGTGTGCTAATAGATTCACTATTCATTTGATGTGTTCTACATTTTCTTATGATTATGAATGATGATGAACATAATATTTCTTCCATGTGCAAAACTCAGCACACATATAAGTTGAATGGTGCAGTAGTAGAACATGTTGAATGTTTTGACTGAAAATTACTACAGTTGCAATAATAATTATTGTTATTTTTGAAGTGCCTTACAGTGTAGGAAGAAATATATATAGGCATTGAATCTCTAACTAACCAGTAGATATTGAAAAGTACTTTGTGCCATGAAGTAAGTTCAGCACTAAGGATGCAGTCTTTATTGCACTGGCTAGAACTACAGATTGTTTATTATTGTAATCCAGTCTTAAGTGCAAACAATTTTTGTCTTGGTTCAAGAGACTCCATCCACAAAGCTTCTTAGAAGAGTAAGCCTACCCTCTTTTCTTTGTACATTAGTTTTGTCTGTTTTTATGACAAATGTGCCTGTAATAAATTTATTCGGAACTATGTCCTATAAATAATGATTAATTAATATTAAAAAAATAGTAGTGGTAAGAATGTAGAGTTAAGTACTATCACATTATGTCATCATAGACAATAGATTTGAATTGATAATACTAATACTACAAGTTACAAGAAAACCACAAGTACTCTGAAGGGCTTTAGAATCAAACGTGAACTGTTCCTGTGATGATTTAAGTTTGTTTTTGTTGCTGCATATCATAGATGTATGCATTGAAATACTGCAATAAAATTGCTTAATTCAAATTCAAATTGTTTGGCTCTTTGTTCTCCATTGTGTATGTTGTTCAGATTCTTATGAGTGGAATAAGGAACTATCATGAAAACAATTTTACTGATATGTAGTTGACAGATGAACCAATCCTGACAGAGATTCCTCAACAACTGGGCCATCAGAATCCTTAAAGCATTACATGTATACAGTAGAGAAACAAGGATGAAAGGACTGTTTTGACTGTACACCCTTCTCAACAGTTCAGATTGTGTGTGATCCATATCTCTATGTCTAAGATGGTTCCACTACAGAAAACAATGACGCTAACATCTCTCTCACAAAACCCATAAACTGGAGTGAATCCAAGGATCATAAAAGTAAAAGATTTCAAGAAAACACCCCTCTATACAAATACAAGTATTACAAGGTTCTTTCATCCTTGCAACATGCCCGTATCTGTCAAGATTACAAATTGGAAAATCAAAAATAGGACAATAGTGAAAAAAAGGACACATGTATCCATGAATGATATCAATTTAATTACAAATGGAAAGGTGTGTTATGTACATGTGGACAATAAATGATATCATGATACAATGACTTTATCACAGACAGAGATCTTCCCATGTTAAAATTCCGACTTTCACAACGCTTGCTTGGCTACTAGGTGTAAATTTGTGTGTTGACCAAAAAAGAATAGAATAATAATTAACAACTAGATCTTCTCAGATGAACAAATCTCATTTGTTGTTTAGATTGTAACTGTAACATTGACCTGACCCTTTATAAAGGTAGTTAGTGCGTTGTACAAAATCGTATTGATGGACAGTAAATTTCAGTCATGTTCTTATGATACTTGATAACAACTTATATGAAACACAATGGCAGTCCAATTGAAAATCATAAAATGTCAGGCCACTGATCTTATTCAAGCAGTAAAAGTCTCTGACATGCCTCCCCCCTCACATCTAGAATCAAAATCAAAGCAACATATTTTCACTCCCCTAGTAATATCCTACTCAAAGCTACAAAGAGTCATCAAGCTTATGTTTCATCTAAACCAAAGGTTCCATAACATTCACTTAGCCTAGAATTAAATGAAGTTCTATGACTGAAATTACATCTTTTGGGGGGATATGCACATTCAGTAGAGAAACAAAAAGAAAAGTCTTCTTTATGTCAAACTACCAAAATCTAAGACAATTTTCAAAAGGACAGGTCTTGCTTGAAATACTCTGCAACTGCAATTCATTTTCATCATCTACACTGTGTTCACTGTGCATTTACCCTAAATATTAAAGACATGCCAAGAGATTCACTCGCTATATAAGAAGAGATTTTGTACAGTACAAAAACTACTTTTGTAAAACTAGTTGCTCAATGAATTCATTTTGACTTGACTCCTCTTTCAGTAAGGCATCATGTTGCAAGCGTAGTCTGAAACAAAAAGAGATACAGTGATACTTAAACTGCTACATGTCATCTATAGAGATTTACATTCTTTATACATTTTTGTATACATTCTTTTTAAGGAGACAAATAATTCAAAACAATTTTATTCAACGGAAATTCTGCAACAAATCACTGGTATAAAACATGTTCTCTAGGAAATAACATGCATACTGTATACAAAACAAAGCATTAGAAAGATACATATCATTATTATCTCCTGCAATAGACAATTTGGCTCAGTCAGGGGGCTGAATGTTGTTGTTACTGATAATTTTTCCTTGAAATTACCTTGAGGAATAAATGTTTTCTTCACTTGACTTCCGACACCAGGTGAAAGACATTGTGAGAAGGTTCCTGGACCAAAAAGTGCAAAGAACTGCTCACCCTTAGAACACCTGTCAATATTTGGCTTCTTGATCTATAATAGGCCTACATGTAGCAAAATAATGCAGAAACCAATGCATGCATACCTTTCCATTTGCATTCTTTTCTCTTGAATCAGGGCATGGAGTTGTTGTTGCTGAGCCTCTCGTTGTTTGGCAATGGACTTGAGTAGATTTCTTGCTCCGATGGCCTGATGACAAACAAAACGGGGATCACACACTAAAATCTCTTTGTTAAGTAGTAAATTATGTAAGGTCGGTCGACTGAATTTGGCTTTGTCAAAGTTTATAGAACTGGTAGTCGTCTTCAGCTTTTAAAGATTCATTGTGTCATTTATTTACCTATTTTGCAATTCATCTTTATTATTACTGAATAATCTCAAACTCAAAGCAGTTCAATGATCTCACTAACTACAAATCATAAACCCTGGCTAAAAACAATGTAACTGAATAGGAGAAGCAGAACAAGGTAAACTCCTTGTAACTGTAATTAAAAGCACTGACAAAACATTTTCAATGTCTAGCAACATAACATAATTATGTTTGCGCAAACAGACACAAACCAAAATTAAATCACATCTTTACAAGCAGTCGAGTGTCGAAGCACTGCCATGCATACACACACACACAAAAGAAAATTAACATCAGTTACAAACATACCTTCAATTTTTCTTTCTCAACTTCATTTGCTACTGAATCCACCATCTCGATGAATGTGCCAACAATCTTCTGAAAGTCACCAATTTCTGAAGAAGATAAAAGGAAAATAATTGGTACCGTTAGATTACGATAACATAACATCAATTTTAGTTTATATTGCTTTCATGTGAGTACATCTAGATTGGTGGCAATTAGGCCAAGATCAAAGTCCACACTTCATTCACGATTCACAGTATGATGATTAATTAGCCTTTTATAATCCTCAGTCTAAAACTTGGATCTTGTTCATAAAACTTAAATGAAAATGTCTACGCTCTAATGATTCTTTATGGTCATCAGCTATAAAAGACAATGTAGTAAAAACAAAACAATTATAATAATGATTAAATGCTAGATTCTACATCTAGAGTAGTACAGTCCCTTGCCGACACCCTTGGCTATGCTTGCAGTCTATAACCGGAAGTATGGAAAATATTGAGTTTCTGAGCTGGAAATTGCTCCGATTTTGTAAACAACTATGAAAAATGAATGCAAGAATCTCATTAAATGTGCATCAAAGTCAACCGAACGACTATATCTATATCTATGGTCGTCCGTCCCCTAAGAAAACAGCGCATACAATAATCAAAATGAACAACACAGCTAAAGGTTAAGTTTAAATAGACTATTTCCGGGTCGAGAGCTTTGTACGGTAAAGATTCGCTTTTTCGGAAAATTATATTTTTGCACTTCCGTAAATTCGGAGTCGAGGCTCCCAGCGGAGCGAGAAATACGGAAAATTATATTTTCGCACTTCCGTAAAATCGGACATACGGACATTTTTTTAAATTGGCATCACTGGGCTATGTTTCAGCAACAAAAAAGGTTTACAGGGATTTTAGGGGGGCTGGCCCCCCTGTAAGAGAGATGTTTGAATACTTAGGGTTACGTTGTTGGTTGGTTTTTAATTATCTATTTGGTTTCTTGTTATTTTTAAAATTTTACTCACCTGGTAGTTTATTCAGCAACAAACAAGGTTTACATTGGGTTCTAACAGGGCTGGCCCACCTATTTGTGAGATGTTTTGTGTTAACAATACATAATTTCACTCACTTTACGAGGGCTAATCAATTACTCATTACGGTCAAGGTGGGGGGGGGGGGGGGGGGGCGATTA
>JAUELK010156469.1:0-11222 GCA_031471215.1 Gastropteron pacificum
AAAGAAGAATGGGCCCGGAGTCAATTACAGTCAATGAAATAACAGCGTGCGGCCTAGCAAGAGGATGGATAGGGGGGGGAGTGGGGTGGGAGGCAGGGTAGTTTCCCTCCAAACCTGCTGCAAACTCTTAATACTCTTATGTCGAGTTTCTCTTTACTCGACGTGATTCCCAGCAATTTCGACTTATGCGGGTTCTACTGTACTTGATAATAGACCAGTCATTATATTCCCAGAATTGCTTACAGTAGCAAGGAATTGAGAACAAAGAAGAAGCTTACAGTTTGGATAATTATTTTTTAACACCACACTAAAACCAAGTGAGTCAGTATCAAGATGGTCTAAAATACCCTGTGACTCTATTATAGAGAAATATGATGGTACCTTATTATTGAGTCACAGGGTCTCAGAGACCCCCAAGGCGCTCAGCGTGGGGGTTTTCAGGGGAGTCGGAGAGGGTTATTTCAAATATCAGCCCAAACAGACAGTACAAGTAAAACTCACATCAAGAAATAGTTGCTCCTCTGGGTTGGAAAAAAACTTTTCAGTTCCCATAGCACCCCCTCCCTTAGCCTGGTATGTTTTGCTGATCAGTAAGAGATGGGAAAAGTTGAACTTCTTCTTCTTCCTCACAGCACGCTCTATGTCAGCCCTGGTGAGGTAGAAGAAGCAGGTTTCAAATATGGAAGATAATAGCCAGGAAACAAAATATCAATTGTAAAAAAAAATACACAATTCAGAACAAAAGATGTCATATCTTTGCTAACAACATCTCAGGTCAAAATCTATTAAAAAGTGAAAAGCTTAATTGATATGGCCATAATCATGTCATGACTTAAATAATAATAATAATAAAAAAAAAGATCACTTATATAGCGCTCATCCCTCAGTCGGCTCAGGACAACATCAATAATAGAGAAAATCATTAAATGAAAGCCATTAGTTTCAAATAGCAACAAGTAGTAGTTGTCTTAACATGACTAACTACTTCTCCTTAACAGTAGCTTGTTCTCCCTCTGCCTCCATATTTCTATTAGACAAAGGCAATGTTAATATGATATATATGGCAACTACAAAGCAAACATTTCTCTCTGAAGAAGGAGAAAAAACAGTGAGACAAGAATCAATGTTTTACTTTAAGGACTCGTATGAGGGCAGTGCCACTTGTGGAGGGATGTTGATGAATCTCTCTGTGATGAGGAGGCCAACTTGTTTACTGGCATCACCCAGGAGATTTGCCAGATACGATGGTTCTTTCTTGTGTGTTTCCATGCACTTTGAGGAGAGTAGTGAGTTGACTTTCTCAATGCAAGTCAAACTCTGTGGAATAGATTGTAAAAAGTGTTCATAACAATCCATACATTCAAAACAGGAACATTACAAATCTAATATATTTTTCAAATGAGACTTGATCAATACTTAAAATACTGCACTCTATTCAAGAGTATAGGAGAGCTATATTGCAAACAGGCAACGACTGCCATTGGTGGTACTTTATAATTATAACTGTAAAGAAAAATGGAGAAGAGATTGAAAACTCCACTATAATATCTTTGCTGTAATCAAAATTATAATCAGACACAACAAGTGAGAGTAGAGTCATAGTATCTCTATAATATGATACACAATGAAAAGTAGTACACACAAAGAGATTACTTAATAATCATCTATTTGTTGAAGAAAATGAACCCAATGAAAATAAACAACCTGACTGATGGATCAACAAACCTGGTTTTCAGACAAGTTGACAACCGTGTGTACACCAAACACATTCTCTCCATCCTCATCATCACTTTCTTCCTCACTGTCCTCATCACTGCCCTCTCCATAGTCTTGCTGTCAAGTCAAACAAGCACAAACAACCATGTGTGAAGACTACTACAGACCTGCCACAACCTCCAAATCAAAAAGAGTAATCAGTGCCTCAAAAAAGAGGAATTTCAGGAAAAAAAGAGTTATAATTGCCAAAAGCGTGAACGCACAAAAGGAAACGCCAAAACGCAAAAAGTTTAGAGCTAAATTTTTCACCATAAAACTATTAACAATTTTGGAAAGGGTTTTTAATAATTAAGAAGAATGGCAAATCAAAGTACATAGATCTATCTATCAAGCAAGTACAACACATCATATTCATTAGATCTAGATCTACACTGACACTTGGTGCAGGTCAAAGTTGGACATGACAAGAAAAACTAGATCTAGATCTCCTACTCTTACAAAAAACGAAATGAGGTCTATCAAAATTAAAACAAACAGATTGAATCAGTATTCATGAAAGTTGAACACACTAAAAACAACCGAGAACTACAATCTACATTAGAATCCGAACTCGGACGGACTGTCACTCTCTAGACTAGACCTAGACGTCTAGTCCTTGGCCTTGATCATTCTGATCTACCGGTGCATGTATCTATTGTCTATCAGTACCGCTGAGAATCCCAACGCATGGAGAAAATCATCGCTTTCACGCGATAGAAATGCTGTTATTAGCTAAACACAACGACAATCAAACAAAAATCTCCGGTCAACAAACATGTTTTGTTAGTGATTCGACAAAGCACGAAGTAGGCAGACTGGTCGGTTGGCAATGATAACAAAAACAACAGGCGTAAACTTCCGGTCCTAAACTGCTGTCGCACATAAAAGAGCGGTACTCTTTCGCTTTCACTGAAAACTATATTTTCGCACTTCCGTAAAATCGTGGATCGAGACAGTCGTGGCTCCCGACGGAGCGAGAAATGATGGAAAATACGGCATTCACACTATTCTATAAGTACTCGTCACCTCTCGAGTTTGCGCAGTCGCGATTAGGCCTATATCAATGATCGTATCGTGATTATTATTCAGCAAATAAAAAAACAAGAATCCCGGTCCTCGGCGAAACAATACCGAAAAAATCGTAATTGACACACCGGTAAGCGTAAAATCGTAATGACGGTCGATTTTTGAAAAAAAGCGTAATGATTACGGCTAAACCGTAATGAACGGCAGGTCTGCTACTAATACTATTGATTAAATTACCAAGATTATTTTAAAAGAAAGAAAAGTGACCACTTTTAAATTAATTGTAACTGAGTACCCTATACCCTGGCTGTTTCAGCCACTGTTTATATTGAATTGCTAAAAAGGAACAAAAACAGCAGTGATGAAAAAAGCATTTGATTCATAATTTACTATAACTTATAACAAATGGATTAGGAAGCAACACCTTGATTATTGAACGATTGAGGGTTGGTCTTATAATAAAAGTAGGACCCCTTCAATTAATCACAATAGACAAAAATGGACAAACCTTTAGAACAGAACCAACAAAATCTTGAGCCACAATGAGGTTGGCAAGCTCTGAAAGGTCCTCATTTATGTTTTTGACAAACAACTGGGGAGAAAAAAAAACAGTGCATCTTTGATACGTGTATCTAGATTCTAGTACTTCAATACTACTAAAACAAAATCATCACTAAATCTTTGTATAGTTGTAGTAAGCATTGTACATGCACATATCTATATTTGTGAATGTATATATAGTAAGCGTCATACATATTTTATGATATAAGTATTCGTCGTACTGCTTGTTACAGTAGTAGGTATTGTGCATTCCATGTGTGTAGTTTGTGAATGTATGTATGCTTGATCTGTTTGTCTTAACTTTACAACTGTTAAAAAATGTACATGATGTATTATGTTTGGCAATTGTTATCCAAAGAAATGTAATTAAAAAAAAAAAATCTTACTAAAAAGCAAGCAATGTTTTACTTGAAAGTAAGATATATATAAAAATGAGAAAGAGTGTGAAAGATCACAATGATGAATGTACTAATGTCTTTTTAAAAATACCTATACTTTTATAGCCTACCAAAGCCCAACTGTAATTTGAAAAAAGACAATCATTGAGTTCATTATGATGACACTTTGAAAGATTGAAAACATATGTGTAGTGCACTACATTACAATTACAACAAACACAACCATACAGCACCTGCTGTAATAGCCGCTTAATGCCATGAAAGTCAACATCTGAGGGTGGGCGAGCATCAAAAGCAATATTGACAACCTGGAGAAAACAATAGGCCATGGTAAAGACAACAAAGTGATGCAATCAGATATAAATTCAAGAGAAATCTGTCATGTCAACCAGAATTTCCAAAGAATAAACTAAAATTTATGTTAAAATAAAAGTGTGATTATAATCTAGTTTTAAATATTACCACAAACCTAGTCTTGATACAAAATGCCACCTAGATTCTAGTAGTATGTAAGTATGAAGGTGAATGGCCATCCTAATCGTAAGAACTTCTTTCTCTATCGGCATCGGCCCTAGCTAGAGATCTATGATTCTAATTCTAGTGAAGAAGAAGAAGTTAAAATCTAGAATAGAATCTAGAATAGTCGGGACTGGTTACCGAAAGCGGTCCCTGGTACTGGTACTGGTGGTGTGTTGGTGGTGTGTCATTTTTCCCGGGTTTGGGGAAGCGGGGGGTTGGCCCCCCTAATTTCTGTTTCCAAGGGGGTGAGGGTTTTAGGGGGGCTGGCCCCCCTAATTTCTGTTATTGAAATGAAGAAAATCAACAACAAATTTAGCTAGCTAGGCTAGGGGTTAGGGTTAGGGATAGGGATCTAGGTAAAAAAAATGACACACCACCAGGGACCGCTTTCGGTAACCAGTCCCGAATAGTCTCTACTGGACTGACTACTGACTAGAATCTAATCTAGATCTTCTAGGCCTAGAATCTACTGTTGACATTGACACTCTGTAGACGTAGTGTACTGTTGTTACCGAGTTAACTGAGACAACTTTATCATCATCATCGTCATCATACTTTTCCAATATTTTCATCCATTTCTTCTTCCTCCTCGCTTTCAGAGTCCAATTCCTCGTCGACAACCTTTTGAGACTTTTCCATTTTGCACATTCGCTTGTAACTTGAATTATTGCTATGTCCTAGATCTAGATTAGATCTATACGTTGCCCCGGCAAATGAAATCAACAAGCATGTGGAGTGTGGAGCTTGTGTGGTGATTGGGATTGTTCCAAGTGCCAGCCAAGTCAAAGGCTAAAGGAAGAAAGTAAACGAAAGTTAGGCCTAGTGTTTACTATTCCAGTATTTCAAAGTGGTAACAGCCCAAAGAGCGATTGGTAAATGTGTGGCCTCAGTAAGATGCCAAACGCAGTTCATGTTCTAACAATAAGTTTTTCTGAACAGAATTTTTCTGCTTTCTTTACTTGCAATAAAGACAGTACAGTTTTACGGGTCTAAAACTAAAACTCATCACATAGTTTCGGTCGGTTTTCGTTTTTTTGTTTAAACATAAATTGGCAATCAGAGTCAAACATTGAGTATTGAGTACGAGTACAAGTACAACACAATTCAACACATGGTAAGGTACAACATTATTGAAGTAGGCTACATGTACACATGGTACACTTATTAGGCCTACTTTTTACATTGCACATGACAAAAAAAAGGGTTGTGTTTAGTCTAGCTTAAACCACAGCCAAATATAGGTCTTTAAGTAGGAAATCCAATAAGGGATTAATATCTCCTCCTTGCTAGGTTGGATGACATGATCAAGGCTAAAACAAAATTAATTGCGTATCGATACCTCCCTAGCCATGGCTTACTTTCGGTTTCGTTTCGTTGCCTCCGCCCCAAAAGCCTAGGACTACCCCCCCCCCCCCCTCGATCTACTGCTCTGAGCTCTGCTAGTGCTAGCTAGCCTTGCCTCTACTAAGTGCTGATCTGTTCGTATTTTTTCAGTAAGTAAGTTCTACCTTGAGTGAAGGGTCTGTGGTGAGACTCAGATTTTAGCCTATGTAGGCTTCAGTATTAATTTTTTAAGGTCTTTGTGAGAACAAAGGAAAGGTGTCTTACAGACAATAAATGGCAGAGGGACAGTTTTAATTTTAAGGCAAGGCCCTACAGTCTTATGTTGCAAATTGCAAAGCTTGTCTGCCACTTTTCTGGTTCTGTCTGTAGTACGTACTGTAGGAGGGGGCAAAGATTTCAAAGAATGTAGCCTATTGCTTATTAACCTAACATTCCTTCCTTAACCACGTAGATCTAGGCTATGTATCTTGCATATTAAACCACTTGATGTTTGATTAGCGTTTAGACTTATATTCATACCTTGAATCTAGACTCCATTGAATTTTTAAAGACATTTTGTTTAGCCTTAGTCTAGATTCTAGTAGAACTATGACTATGAAGCTGGCCTAATGTCAGCAATCAATGTGCCATTTGTCTTTGAGTAATGCTTGAACCTTTTTTCTTCCTTTTTTTTCCTCCAGTATTTGCCTATGCGTCGACAGCTTTCCAAGGTCAAGATTTTGTCATGGATTCCAAGGAAATGAAAGCTGCTTTGAAAGCTGCCCGAGAAGCAATCAGGCAAAAAGAGTTCAAAGAAGCCCTTAAACAGTGCAAAGTATGAAAAAGAAAGGACCATGTCTGAATCATTTGAATTCCTTAAAACATTGTAACATTCTTTCAAAGATAAATTTGAACATGTTGGCCAAGCCCAGTGGCCTAAAAGTCGTCAATAGGCTTTTTGTGTGTGTGCATATTTTATTACACTTCTTTTTACAGATGGTTTTATGAGAAGTTTGGGAAGGGGGCATACACTGGTCCTAATAGCTCATATTAGAATCATTAGACTTTACTTAATTGTAAGAGAAGTTTAAGAGTAAATGTGTGAAATAAGTATTTATAACATTTTGAGTGAAATTTATGAAAGGGAAAAAAGGAGAAGTAGATGTGTGTTTTTAGAGAGGTGTTTTCAATAATTTTACTTTGAAAGATTTGTAATAATAGCTGAAATAGTGTCTTTTGTTCCCATTTTAAATTGATCAGGCTATCTTGGCTGTAGATAAGAACAACTACAATGCTTTGGTATTCATCGGAGTGGCAGCTGAGGGGCTGGAGCAGTTTGATCAGGCATTGAAGGCTTACAAAAGAGCAACGGATGAGAATCCAGACCAACTGCTTGCATGGCAGGTGTGTAGGCCTACTTTTGTCTCCACCTTGAATAAAACCCTGTGTAGCATTGTTTTAGAATCTTGGATTATTTTATACCTTGATACCTCATCTACAGGAGGACAATGTCTATCAAAGACCTTGTCCTGTATTTTCTCTGTGACCAGTAGGCTACTTATCTAGACTCTAGATTGTTTTTTGTTTTGTTTTAAAAAAATTACAAACTGCATAATCCAGAAAAATGTTGCACTCATCAACTACAGTGCTTTAAAAAAATCATGTTGTAGTATACATAGATATGTTAACTTTGTCATAGCGATGTGTGAAGAATTAGAAAGTTACAGTGGAGTCTGCTTAAGATTAACTCCTTTGGAGCAAGCAAGGTTTATCTTATCCATTATGAAAGGAAACAGCCTTTCTATTCAAAATTAAAGATGGGTTAAAGTTCAGTTGCCTCCCCCATTATGTAAAATAGACTGTGTGACTCTTCTTATATTGACTCTTTCCCCATGCTAAAAATACGGTACAGTGAGCAGCGATAGAGCAGTTTGTGACTATGATGACCCCGCGTGCGAGCATGTGCAACTGATGCAGTGAGGTTGGCGCATTGAAGTGGGGAAAAGAAGGCTATAATCGTAGAGAAAACTTTTGTTTATTTTAACATTTTAACCGGACTGAGACAGATTTGTGTTATAAAAAGTTTATCTAAACCAGACTTTGATAAGTTGGCTTATATTTATATTTTTTTTAAACGGGACCGGACAAAAAGATTGTTTGAAGCGAGAATTTATCTTCAGCGAGATTATTTTATGCGGACTCCACTGTATGTGAATTCATGTACAGTAACTTAGTACTACTGTCCTGCTTTATGTGCACACACATGTTACCAACAAAAGAACAAGATTTTATACTGTGCTAATACAAATAATTGTTTTGAACTCAGGGTCTAGGAACCATGATAGACAAACATCCAGATCTTTGCGGGGCAGAGGAAACAGAGGATATTTGCAAACATTTGGTGAACCTTAATACAAAGTGAGTACAGATGAAATCAACATTTTATATTGTAAACAAAACATAAATCAAGAACAGTTTGAAACAATAACAAAAAAACATTATGAAGCAACTTGTCCATTTTTTGTTGTTGTCTGGTATTGTTTTAGAAATCGTTTCTTTTAGTATGAATATCCATGTTTGGATAATTGTGTGGATTCAAATTTACTAATTGTTTGTAGAGAGTATCACATTTTACATCAGCGTGAACTTTATCCTCAGATAGTCAATCTTTTTGTTATTTGATTTGGTGACATCACCGATGCTAATGAATAAAAATGTGCACATTACAGATTCAGTCTTTTGTCCTGAAAGTTTACCCATATAAAAGGAAACAGGTGTTTGGGGAACAAATTTCAAGAGAAAAAAAGAAATTAGCAATTTTGTTGAATTGAATTTCACAGTGACCCTGCAAAGCAAACCACTCACCTGGAAAAGCTCATCAACATGTATATGAAAGGAAAAGACATTGATCAGGTAGGCCTACTTGTCAAACATTGACTTACATTAATCATGATTGCATTAAATACACATTGAAAGCAAGAGGTTTACAGAGTCTGTGTATTTGACTATATTTTAGGTTACAGAAGAGAAGAAGAGGACCATCTCTATACTTTCAAAGATCAATCTATGTAGCAATTACCTTTTTTTTCCCCTCTCATCCAACATTAGTGTTTTATTTGAACAAAAATAAAAAGTTTCCAATTGTATTCAGGTGTATAGATGGTCATCAAAGTTAAGGCTGTGTCAAATGTTGACCCAACATGTCTCTTTGGACTTTGAAAGAAAAAAAAGCTTGTATACAGTTTCTTTTGATCCTTTTGCTTCCGTTAGTTTGTAAAGATGATTGTCAGAAAATATGTAAATTTAAAAGAATAAATTAATCAATTACAGTAGTTTATCTATTTATGATCTATAATGATATTTTCATGTTTCCTTCACGAATATCAGGCAATTGAGAGACTGTCTCAAGCTCTAAACTTGGATCCTGCGCCTGATGTGAAGTTGAGGATGTACAAACGTGTTGTGGACATTCTTGCACCTCTTGCACCAAAGTTCAGTGAAGAAAGGAAAACCTTAGTAAGAAACATGCTGGGGTAGAAATGATTGTCAATGTTGAATTCTGTATGTGAAATTCCAAAAATCATATTTGAGTGTAGTCCTATTGAATGAACACTTGATATGGTATTTGAACATGTTTTTCTTTTCACTATGACTACTTGTTTCTTTGTGTTTAGTGAGGGTACATTGTGTAATCACAACTATTTAAAAAAATGTGTTTTTAAGGTCTATACAATGTGCCATTATGTTTCCATAAACTGATGTTTTGTTTAAACATTTTTTTTATTTGTTATTTTTCCAGTATGGAGAGGCACTGCAAGGAATCTTTGAATGTGACAAAGAATCAATCAGTGAGGAACTGGACAAACACATTTATCAGTTTCTTCTGTTCAAGTCTCAGGTATGCATGAGACATAAGTAGACACTTTACCTGTAATCACTTGTTGGCTTGATAGTGAATGCCTTAATTCAGGTATTATACTAGATATGTTTTTGAATAAGTGTTTAATGAACAGAATATTGTATATCCACACATTTGGCTGTCTTGCCTTATTTAATTAAATCAAATCCTTATGGTAACTTTGAATAGTCCAATTATATTTCAATTTTCAAATTTTCAGATTGACTGTAATGGTGTTTATGACGAGGCAGAGACAATGATGCAGACGTTTCCCCAATCTGGATGTCCTTTGGAATTTCTCCTCCATGTCCGCCTTGACCAGGCCATCGGTAGATTTTGCATTTTTGCATTTCATCAGTTGTTGCTAGAAGTTTTGTGTGTGTGCTTGTTTCAAAAAATATTGATGCTCTCAAATAGACAGATCTCAATTTGTTAATGAGTGAGCTGATTATTTCACTAAGTAGACCACTGGCCAAGAGAGGTCTTTAGACTGAATAGTACTTCTACTCTAGTTGTGAGGGCTTAACATTTTTTTAAGTTTCCAAACCAGGAAACAGGTCTAGGCTGCCACAGTTTGTCCAGTCTTTCGACCAAGTGAAAAGAGTAAAATGCTCAATTGATATTGGCAATACAAAGAACAGTAAATTTGATGGCAATGATATTGGGGGTGGGGAGGAGGTAAACCACTTGTTCACCTGGAAATATTGCTTTCCACTGCTGAAGAAGTAGTGAAAACTTCTCATTATTCAAATGATTTTGTTCAGCTGACAACTGTTGTACTGGTCTATTCCCAGGCAATGGATCACCCTGTGAAGAGACTTCCACTGCTGTTGAGGATCTGAGAGTTAAGCTGGAAGCAATCAAACCAGATGCAAACATGGTTGCTGTAGCACAGGCTTTTAAGGCCTTACATGCTAGACAGTTTCTTCAAGCCAAAGACATCCTACAAGGTAGGTTTGTGTTGTCAATTTCTTTAATAATTTTTGTCTATTTGTTGACTTTGAGCAATCTTTCGTGAAATGTTCAGTGTAAAGTAGTGTTGTAATGAAGTGTTTAAAGAGCAATCTTTCTCTTTTAAAACAACTAGCATTCTCTCTGAAACAGAGTGTTAAGACAGATAACAGGAAATGAATGACAATGTGATATATTGGTGAAGTGGTCAGAGCGTTGGCCTCACGAGTCAAATACAAAAATTCCGGGGTTCAATCCCTGGCAGTGCTGACTCGATTTGGATTTGAAAGTATTTTCTTATCCACCACCAGGTGTACTCTTGGAAAAGGTACTTTGCCAGGTAGAAAATGGGTACCCGACTATAGACAGTGAATGATATTGTCAGAATGTTGGTATGTGAGATGGCTTTGGAATGAAACAGGTCTGTCAGGGTAAAAATATGCTGTAAAGCTCTTTGAGCTTAAAGAGAAAAAACGCTAAATAAATCGGCTATTATTATATTACGGCTAAAGAAGGCGCACAAGCCCCCCAGGAAAACAACTCTCGAGCGGAATGCACAAACAACAATCTTCCGTCTCAGGACAGGCCACTGCAGGTTGAAAGCCCATATGAACCCTAAGATGAAGCTGTCCCCAACACCGTACTGTGAGCGTGGAGAGGAGGAGACAACAATACATATCCTCCAGACATGCCCAAAATACAACAAAATTAGACTTGAGACATGGCCTGTAAGAGCTGGCATCGACATGAAATTGCACGGCCACAGAGAGGACTTGATGAGAACAGTGTCC
>JAUELK010156579.1:0-11220 GCA_031471215.1 Gastropteron pacificum
ACAGTAGCAACTGTGGAAGATGCAAAAATATTCAACAGTAGTTTTCTCTCTTTGTGTAACCATTGGGTGTGGTATAAGTCAACATATAGTGTTGTTCACCGTCTGTTGTTTATACAGTATACAGGTACACATATTTAAAAAATAAATTTCCCAGTGATTTTGAAATAATATTTGCACTATAAACAGTAAAAGTAGGCTTGTCTGTAGAGTGTAAGTGGGTATAATATTATTGCCCTTCTTGTAAAGTTGATGTAATGAGTCTTCTAAATAAAGAGTATTTATACTAGATCTAGTGGTTGGTATTTGCACAACTCAGTAAATGTTTTAGTAACATCTCATGTGAAAGTCGGCCTGCAAAATCAGGTTAGAATCAGAGACCCTTGTCCATCATCAAGACAGGAATTGTGCTATGGTAAAACCTACTTAGGAAGATACTGACTAGCAACAAACAAGAGCTTTTCATGAGAATAACATCTATCACTATCACTAGATAATGAATAACTTTACACAAGCATCTATAAAGATAATAAAATACACATAAACAAAATACTTTCAACACAACACAAATAGACAGTATTTTAAAGGACACAAGAGACAAAGTTGATTCTTGTAAGCATATTGTTTTATCCACAGTCAATTTCCATTGCCTCTCAAACTCGTCCAAAGTTACACATTGCTCCATTTTGTTTGATTCAGCAGCGCAAGTACCTTGATGTTTAAGTAAGCAGGGATAAGAAACATTCATACCACTTTTGGCAATAGCCTTTCATTCTACACCAAACCAACAATACCAGCAACATTATTCGCTTTTCATGCATAACAATGAACAGAGACCAAATAACACAAATTAATAACTATATTGATTGATGAAAACAATTTCACTTTTACATAATGCACACTTGTTTTGTTTTTTTAAGAAAAAAGGAAGAAGAAAAAAAGGCCATAATCTATTAATTTGATCAATTTATCAAAATCATTTAAACTGAAACAACATTCAAAACCATAAAATGAGAAAGAGAGCACGGATCAATGCTGCATATTGTGATGTGATGGATAGAATGGAACTGATACAAACAGAAGTGAATTTCATGAATAAATTATGGTAAAATTCCACATTGGACCTCAATTCATTCTTTGGCTTGATAATGCTTTACCTGACACCAAAAACCCAACGTAACAGTTTTACTTTCAATACAGTTTGATCTAGTATTTTTACAATGCCAAAAAGAAACTCATGTGGTTTGAAAAAATGTTGAAAAGAAAAAAGAAAAGAAAACAATTGAACTTACACTTTACGAACCAATGGGCACATCATGGTTTCAGAGGTCTTATTTTTTTTATAGTTAGTTTTACATCCCTATCAACACAATTAGATCATAAAAGAGGTGTGACCTACATTTTAACATAGTCTACGATAGGACGGGGGTGGACTGCCATGAAAACTGCCCACACGATACATGTCCAGAATGTCCCTAGCGTCGCCCGCTTGGAGACATAACTCTTTAACCCAACATGTTCACGATTCATGCAGCCCTCAAAGTTCTTCTGCTTTAGTAAAAGAAAAAAGATGTATTTAATTGAGCTTATATTATATGCTGACAGAAAACGTATAAAATTTGAAAATCTTTATATCACTTAGGACTAGGAACTAAAATACAAATCAAATAGCACCATTAACAATAAGATCCTTCTTATTGTCGCTTTATAGTGTGCACAAAACAAAAGTGTACCAGTACTGAAATGAATCAGACAAACACTGAAACATGAATTTATGGCTTACTACATGGTTGGTGTACAAACAATCTTTCAACTCATCCTTTCTACACTAGCGTACACATGTGAGCCATTTATCCATCCAATCTAAACTAGTAATAGTACATACAAGGTACATGTATCTGGTATAGCAATATGGTTGACAAAGTCATAACATACAGAGCATACACGGCACTTGTCATGCTTAGAAAATACAACAGAAAAACAGAATTAAATAATGCTACACGTCATAATTGCTATCAAAGTACATGTGAAATGTTATCTTAATATAAAAAAGGCAAAATGGAGAATATTCTGGTTACAAGAAACAGTCCTATCAGATTGAGAATCATTCCAATGGTCAATACATTCTAAGAAACAAGTTGATTGGACAGGATGGGCCAGAAGGATAAGATGTTGCTATTGTGCTATTGAAATAAATTGATTATACAATTAACATTACTTCTAGATGTACCTTCCCAGTGACAAAACTGGTCAAGGTAGAGTCAAAGTCTCAAAGACTAAAAAAGACACATTTTTTTCACCAATTCTGTGAAAAACAATCTAGCAATTTCTTGCGATTTGTAAGGGTGGTATTTGTACTAAAACCAAAATATTCATTATTCAACACTGAACAAATTGTTAACAGAAAAAAGAAAGAAAAAGACTACTGGTACTCTGTGTCAATTGACACTACCATACATCTTAATGTTGAATTTAGACTTGTGAATCTAAAAGGCATCTTTTCACTGTGTCGCCCACCTTGTACGGTTGAGATGAAACAATCCTTAATACTAATAATACATGCATGATGACTACTTGGCCCAAGCCTGTGACACACAACCACACCAAATGGTATTCAGAATAACAGTAACAATAGATAATGTGGCACTTGTTACAACATACATCACAATCACATGTGACATAGTCCTACATGCATATTATTATATATTCTCCAATCTCATTTTTGCCTTTCGTTAAAAAAACAACAACCCCAAAACAACAAACAAACAAACTGCATTTCAAAGTAATGTATGTAATCAGATTTTGAAAAGATTCTTCATTTCTGTTTTTTTAAATTATTAGTAGTAGTATATAATGCTAGTATTAAGAGAGTTTGTGAGCAGCTTTCTTTGACATTAACTTTACAAAAAGTGTTAGTCAAAAGGAAAAACTAATTTCTTACCTACTAACTCAACTAACTACTCTAAAAATGTGACGACATCAATTGCTCTCGTGGAAAAAATGTGTTTTGAATAGCTTACCTACTAATAAAACAGTGATATCACAGATGCATTGACAGCACTCTTTTGCATCTATGTAGAATCATTCTTGGCACAGACGCAGAGGTAAGAGATATTTCACTTTACGATCTGATGTATAATTTGGAGTTAGTAACAGAAACTGTAAAAACAACTGAGTGAACTACTTAAGTTAGGAAATCTGTGTATCTTCAAATTGGGACTGTACTCTGCTAATTCAGCACTGAATGGTCTTTATAATATAATGCAGAGATCTACTGCATCACACTTCCAAATCTAACTTACACTTACACACAATTGCATACAACTCTTTGACAATATCTAAAAATTTATGTTGTTGGCAGGCACACCATCTTTAAAAAACAAACAAAACACAAGCAAAAATGTTGAAGCATAATATACACACATACATGCACGGTTTATAAGGCGCTTTCAAACATGTACTCACACAAGTATACTTTTCTAATGTATGCCACAAACACACATAAAATATCTTTGTGTATGGTGACTATACAGTCAAGTCAGGCCAAACAAATTGCACAGTCGCCTCAGATCCTCTAAACTAAAAGAAAAAGTCTATGATAATGAATAGGTACATAGTAGTAGTAGTATTTTGTACATAAAATCCAAACCCGATAACTCAGATTACAAGAAGTGAATAGTGAACAGCAGGGTCAAGTCTATGTACAAATCAAGGGGCATTGTTGTAGTTGTGCAACTTACCATAGGAAGCAACATGACAGGAAGCAAAGGGTATGAACAAAATCAACACTGTACACTGCAAGGGAGACCAACACTACGATGATACTCTGTTTCATGGTCTTGGGTAATTCATGATTTTGGAAAATGTTCACGTAATGAACTTCTACTCAAACAACTCATCTCAAATACATGGTTTAGTATGAGATCCTGCATTTTCCCTCAAACCATATCCGTAAAGTTAATTCATTCAGAAAAATACATTTTTGACACATTATTAGCCAATTCCTCCTCACAAATTCATAATGCTTGTCTTTTGTATTCTCTTCAAATAGGGAGCTTCTTTCAAATGTAAAAAAGGTAGACAGTGTTTCATTATGTATGCCTGCAAGTTCCAAAGCCCTTGAATCAGACTCACAGTGTGGCCTCTCCCATTATCTCACACATTTGTTCAAACAATCCATTCTACGACAACAATGCAGTTATTTTCATTTCAAGGCAGTGGACATCAATGATCAAAGTAAGCACTTGGGGAGAGATGGGGGGACAGGGGGTCATGGTATCATCATCGTCATCATCATCACCAGACAGCACAGTTCAGAAGAATGGACAGCATGAACGTGAAAGTTTGTGGGGTAAGTGGATCTTGTGGAGACGTGTATAGGGGAGGCTGGGAGGGAGTGACAATGTGTTGTGTACTTGTGTACTTGTATAATGTAAATGTTTACGTAAAATTCATAGGCCATACAGGTAAGTGTTAGCCGTGTCCCTGGCCAACCTTGAATGTCAATAAAGAGTGAGTCATGTTGTGGACTTCAATGGCTGACTGCTGTGATTTCTATAACTATAAGTGAGTGAATGAACTGTGTTTTCAATAACGCTTACAATCCAAAGACAAACACAATGCCAATCTGAATGTTCAGACAAATTGGACCCATGCTGATCAGCAGTGAACATGAGCATCCCAAGTCGAATATTTTGAACATTTGATTCAAAACATGATGAGTTCTGTTAATCAAGAGAAAAACGATTTCATCTAAATCAGCTACTGCAACTTAACTATATATGTATATGTGGGCTCTCCTCACATGTATTTATGTGTGGTAGACATCAGAAAGTTGTATGACAGGAAAGATAAAAACCCTGAAAAATGATGAAGATGCAGACATAGATTTAAGCAATATATTATGGGAAATGCAAAATGGCAAATGCTGCTATTGACTATCTAAATTGATATCTTCACTATCCTCTTGAGTAAAGAATGTATCCCCCCAAAATAAATTCAGTAAACACATTGAATTCCTTTGACAATCTTCTCTTTAACACAGTGTTGTTTGTCAATCACTTGCAATTTTTTCATTTACATGTGTATATTTACATGATAACATAGCATGAGGTTTGTACTAATGTCAAATCACCTCAGTTTATTTTCTTATTGTGTGTGTGCCAATTTACAGTCATTTAATATATCCTACATTTTCTGGGAATTTTCATTAAATGCATTGATAGGAGTTGTATTAGTATTAGTTCTTTGTAGATCATCGTCAGAACACAACGTACAACAAATGCAAAGCTCAAAGAAATGGGTTGTTTTTTTGTCTTTTAAGTGTACCATTCATTTCAGTAATTTTTAAGTATTATCAAGAAAGGGAAGCAGTTTCGGATAAAATACTGAATGCCCTGTGATGGAAGCAATTGTACCTAGCCAACAGTATTGTTTAAGTATCATTGGATAAACCAAAAATAAGCAGTTATTTGCTTTGGTAAAGATGACAGCAATGGCAGACTCATTTGAAATCAGCATGACATAAATTTCCTGTCAGGTCAGATGTGATAACCATAGAGAGGGTGTGTCATATTGGGTACAACAGATCTGTAGATATTAAAGTCTGAAGAATAAGAAACGTTTCCATGCCCATGATTAGGTAGAGGTAGTGGCAGTTATTTAACATGTTTCATTGAAAAATGAATTCAACAGTGGATGTAAACAGTTGTTAAGAAGGCACTGTAATACTGTGTCTTAATGCTTAAAGGGGAGGTAAACTACGGATATTATAAAGGATTCTTCTTTGGTAGCAGAAATAAGTACAAAAAGATACAAATAGTCTTAACAATTCAGCATTCAGCAGTTGGCTTACAAAAGGGCACAGCATTGGTGGAAGTGTATAAAGGGTAACTCTCTCTTTACTTTTTGACAGGAAAGAAATGTGGATTGTTGACAGATATTTGACAAAATAGTTGTCTTTCGACGGAAATACCAAGCAGTTAATTATTTCAAAGGCGATATAAGGAGGCCATCTCCATACAGAACAGTTTGCAATCTCAAAGCCTTATGATGCTTTGGAAAAAAGAACACAACCTTATAGTTCACATAAAAAGTAATACATAGGAGTAGGCTCAGTCGGGCATACATAAGATAGGTATTTTTTTTACTTACAGTCACTCTTGACTCTTCCACTTTGAAGACAGGAGCAATGAGATGACAGTCAGATCAAGAAACAAATGACACTTTCATGGAAGGTAGCACATCACATTATTGGTGCAAGAACAGTCAATCACTACAGTTTCAAAAACAACAATTTGTGCATTAGATCAAGCATGTTCACAAAAACACAGTACAAATATTGTATTTTTACAGTATCACTAAAACAAACATCCATCTGTTTAACAAGAGTATCTCTACATAATACGTTAGAACAGCACTGTCATCCCTTGCATCTCCGAAACATATCACACATATCACTCTCAAAGTCATGATCAATACCAAGAATTGTGATTGGTCGAGAATCAATGGATGGACAAAATATTGATTTCAAAGTGGGCCGACTAATATGACCCTTTTTTAGTATATATGACAGATTGGTTCTAGTACAGGCTGTAAAGAACGAGAGTTTTATGAGAGTGTACTTTGTCAGCATTAATCTGTGAACATTCTTGTTATATAACATAGGTAATTCTCTGGAGTAATGTAACAGAAATGTTGTACTACTACACAATACTATACACTGTCACAATTCTAAAAGGCATTTCTGAGTAAAGGCAAGAAAAAATGATATTTAAAAGAGTTGTGAATTAAGGAGAATTACTGTACAGAAAAAAATATCAACAATGACAGCCTTTTGAATATATACATTTTTTTCCTGAACAAAAAAATGATTCGAAACACGTAAAAGCTGCTGTTTTCTTTCCTTTTAAAATCAGCTTGATGATGAGTTTGGGTTTAAAGTAAGTAAAGACAATAATAACTGATTTTGAATCCTGAAAAAACAAATAACTGGTCAGAGCCTATGTCAATTCTACAAGTCGAGATACACTGATCAGTCGCAATGGTAAGAATTATGAAGCTTGAAGCTAGCTACAGACCAAGTTACTTTTCTGGGTTTGGAATGTTTTTAAATTTCTCTCTGCAGCCACCTGCACATGTGAGCAGCTCCACACAAGTCCTGTGCTTGATTGAGCTTTCTTCATTTGTACCTTTCAGAGGATGGAATATTTCAAATTTAAAAAAAAAAAAACAACATCCAAAGACTAGGGGTTGGTGTTAGGAAATGGCAATGCTTTTAGACATGAGCATTATTTCATGTCTTTCTATGTTCTACCAAATGTCACACATAACCGTTGTGTAATTCATCAAAACCCTCAAAAAAATGAATGAGTAAGTGATCATGGCAAGCTTACCAATTCAGGATTCTTAAAAATGTGTTTCAATTGGTCCTGAAAAAGTTTGTTAGATAGAGAGCAAATATCAAAGAAAACGATTCTCTCTTAAGACATGATGAGGACATGAGGTCTAGATCTAGATGTATAGTCAAGTTGATCCTCAAGCTTGAGGCTGCGGCTTTGCCGAAGAAAAAGAAGAAGGAGAAGAAGAAGGAGAAACTATGATGTATCCAATACAATATGACATTACCAGTACCTTACAGTTATGCTGCTGTACACTAAGGCTGGATCTGATCATTCTTTACATCCGCATCATACTTTACTTCAATTCAATTAGCAAATTAGCAAAAAAATTGTCTCTATGTTGAAGGTGAGTACATGACAAAACGTGAAGCACTCATCACCAAACACTACATTCATCATAGACCGGGCTGTCACCAGGCAGGGCACACTATGGCATCTCAAAACATGGAACAATGTGTCATAGCATTGCTTGTAAGTACTTGGATGGAGTACATCCCAACAGATAACAAATAATAGCACTGGACACTTAGGCATAATAATATATTCACAGTAATTTCTATGTAATGATTTACACTGCAAGTTGCACTGATGGCATGGTGACAAGCGACAAGCATTCCTATGTTACAGAACCTAATCCATCCCTCTTTCACAATACCGAGGTCTCTGTCTATTCGAGAACAGAGTGTGTCAGTAGACTCAGCCTGTTTGCCTTCTAAATGACTAAATGTATGACCGTTTCAAATAGTGATAACATATACTAATATATGGTATCAAGGGGCTTCCTAGCTCGACAAGTATCGAATCAGAGTCTCAGATAGCCTGAGGTCTTAGGCACTAGGTACACATCATTCAATAATATCATTCTACAATATATCCTTTATTCATTTATCTTTGTTATTTTGTCTCAAGAGAAAAAGATGAGGGAAAATCATGAACACTGCCATTAAAGTGAAGCTCCATATTTCTTAACATGCACTGGTACAAACTTGAACATTTTCAAGAATTCTAGAATGTTTCTTCTCAAAACTATAATCATTACACTGTCTGAATTATGATATTTCCTTTACATAAGAAGAGTAAATGGGTAAGATCCATAAATGAGTGACCTGGATAAATGAATGAGTAGATACAACAAGAACTCGTCACAACTGAGGTGAAAGTCTCAAAAGAATTGATGTCTTCATTAATTTCATAGTTCTGGCAAACAAAAGAGAGTATAAAACATCTGAGAAACAAAATCTCTCATTAAAATACTACTACTAGTGTGACTAGCCTCTATCCAACTTTGAAGTGATTTGATGATCTAAAATTATGCATACTGTGACACTGAAAATTAAAAAAAAAATCAAAAATCACTTTCAAGTCTGGATCAACTAGGTCTATAGCATTTCCAGTAGTCATGACCAGTCGTAAGGGTCGAGCACTATTTTATACTGTTTAATTGCTGTAAAGTATGTGAGACCAAGCATAATTACAGAGAGAGTTGCTAAACAGAAAAAGCGGCAACATCTACCATGTTCTTTGTTAAAAGCAGATTTCCATGCAAGCTGCATAGTATTTTTAAAAAAATCGTTCAGCTTCTAGCCATGTCCTAAGATAAAAGTAAGTATAGTGGCAGTAGGCCCAGATACAATGTCTTTAAAACACTGACTTTGTATTGGAAGAACGGAAATAATGATTGCTTCCCAGTTGACCTGAAAAGGAGACACAACCATCACTAGTGGTGGTAAGTGTCCAAACATCTGCCTCTATACAGTGTGGTCTATTCTTACAATAGGCTAATTAGCACTTTTCCCCGCTCTACAGCAAGCTCAAAGCGCTTTACAGCCACTGTATCAGGATATCAGGTTACCGAGAACTATATCAGACATAACCACCAAATTGGTGTGTGTGTGTGTTGAGACGTCTAAGATACCTCCAGCTATTAAGACAATAAAAACAGTAAACAAAAAAGAGAGGAGGAGTGGGGGGTCGGGGGTCATCACTGCAACATAATCATGCGGAGGTTGTCGCGCAGTATCAAGTCCTTGACGTCCTGGAAGACGTGCTTGATGTTCTCTGTGTCGATGGCCGTGGTGAAGTGGTGGAACAGGGGGTTGTTGCGCTGGCGCCGCCGCAGGTCAAACATCTGCACCAGGAACTGCTTCACATCCACCAGGTTGTGCGGGTCTCCCTGGAGATAATAATAACAATAATAATAATAATAATGATGATAATAGATAGCATTTATATAGCGCTTTTCCCCGCTATACGAAGAGACCAGTTGGATTTTTTTTCTCTTTTTTTTTGCAAATGAAGGTGCAAAGATGTAAATAAAAAAATCAAAATGGTACTACTACAAGAATGTAAAATGGTGAAATGAGAATGTTTGAAAATATTTCTCTTTACACTTCCTCTCATATACACACAAATGTTCTTTTAGGAGTAAATAGTGAAAGTAGGCCTTTGATAATAAAACAGTATATAGGCCTACATGTAATTCAGTTAGCGAAATATTTCCGTTGCCTTTTTCGCATCAATTTGATTTCAGCACTACACTCGACACTCCCCTGAGAGTGTAGTGCTGCAATTGTGGTTGAAGGGCTCTTGTGTTTGGATAGCCCTGAGAGTTATGCTGGTGGGACACTTGTCTCCTGGTAGGGACACCAAAGCTAAACAGGTCAAAAGGTAGAGACAGACCAGACCAATAGCACTCTCAGGTCCTCCAGGTTAGGGGTTACTTAGAATAGTGTTAACAACCCCATTCCATAACTAAAATAATTGTTACAGAAACCGCAACAAAAGGGAGTTCCACAAGGAATCTGGAGTAGAGGCATAAGCCAAGTAAGTGACTACACTGAAGGAGGCCCACCTTGAAGTCTGGGAAGTAGTCTGAGAGTTTGACCTGCTTGATCTTCTCCTGCAGCAAGTCCATCTTGTTAAGGAACAGGATGACTGCCACGTCCCGGAAGCTGCGGTTGTTGATGATGGTCTCAAAGATATCACACGATTCGGACAGGCGATTCGTCTTACGATCTTCCATCAACACCTGGCCCACAACAACAGAACAATTTTATAACATCTGTTTATACAATGGAGGCCACTTCTACATTAGCCTTTTTATAATCATAATCAAAGTAGCACTACATTTACCTTAGCGTTCTTCTCTGCTCTCCATCACGTTTAAAGCAGTTAATAGTCATTACATGTATTGTCCTGACAGAGGACTATCCATCTGGTCCTTGATGTACATGTAGGTCCCATATCTTACATAAAAGTAGCTGATTTATATTATAATTGCAACTTTTCTCGCTCTTCAGCAAGCTCAAGGCGCTTACAGCATATTAATATTATTACCCCGAAAGACCTATATTCAGGGTTGCCAGCAGGTCTGAACAAAAAAGCCTGAAAATGCTAGATCTTTTTTGTAAATGTTATGTGCGGGTCCAGGGAAGAGCTGAATTTTTTTTAAACATTACACTTGCTGAAAATCAATTTTCAGGCGTATTAGTTTCAAATTATGAGTGTTTTAAGACCACAGTTGCCGACCACGAGAGGGTCAACAAATCAGTAGTCTCTCACCTAGTTGATAGTTGTCAGAAATTCTAAGTCATTTTCATTGACTTGTCATATAAGTCGGGAGAAAGTCATGTAAAATTGGCTCAAATTAGATTAGGTCTAAAAGGAGCACGAAGCTGTTGATTTCAATCTTCAATTGTGTACAGATAACATTCTTAAACGAAAAACAATGGACTAAAATATGAATGACGATGGCATACGGGTCCAGAATGGTGGAAAGGCCCTGTAACACGAAAATTCGGTACCGGTACAGGTAGAATAAATC
>JAUELK010156801.1:0-11218 GCA_031471215.1 Gastropteron pacificum
TGGTTGTTTGTTTGTAAATGTATTCAGAACATTGTGAAACCAATTTACCCTCATGGGATAATAAAGAATCATCTTATGCTTTGTAACTCATAACTGTTGTGTGATATATTGTATGATGTTATATACACTTTCTTCATTCCTTCTCATGGAAATTTGCCGTAGTGTTGTGAGTTATGAGCTCCGCTTTTCGCTGAAGCCAATATGCAGTCGTCACATAGCAGCGCCTATCGGCTATTGCATGTATAGCTAATTAGTAAATGTTCATACTCTCAAACCATGTGTCTGTGTGTGTCTATATGACAGAAAAAAGGACAATAACGGAGGTCTTGAAACCAAAACTTTCGTACAATAGCGAAAGCTCTACTTGATTAGAGGATATAGGCTTAACGGATTCACTACCAGCTAACTGTCAGCCTGTGAGTTCTGTGACAACGATTGTTTTTCATAAAGGAAGAATTATTATTAGTGTGATGGCATGCTGTGAGCGGCTCGTGGTAGCAAATTAGTTAATATTGTACTGGGGTATTTTTTCATTTGTTTATTTATTTTGCAGTCCACCTAGCCTAAATAAAGTACAAGTGTCACAAGTTTTAATAAGTTTTATTGTCTAGATGTCTACACCCTTCTTATTTTTCCTTTTTCTTTTTTCTTCGTTCAGAGAAATGGAGAAAAAGAAAATGGAACATGCAGAGAAGGTCCAGATGAGGAAGGAGGAGGCTGAGAAAGCTGTAAGTCTTAATTTCTTTTGAATATCTCCCTTTATATTTAGCAACTACATTTTGTCAATCACTGCTACACCTTTCAGTGTCCCCACTTGTTTTTGTCTTTTTCATTTCTCATTTGCCCTGGAGTGCTTTACAAAGAGTACACCTGGTGGTGTATTTGACGTCAAGAACAAGATCAAAACAATCCTTGTTTGGCTAGTCTATTACAGTCCTATGTTCCATCTCGTCATGTGAGATCCATGAACAAAAGCCTTTAAAAGAAATACACTTCTAGTAAGAAGACTGCTATGCACCTAATCTGGAATAACCTCCCAATATCTTTGAGAACAAGCAGTGAGTCAGAAAAAGAATTTAGAAAAAGATCTTAAGACCCGCCTATTTCCCACCATAGCTTAAGACTTTCAATTTACCAATTCATTGCCTATTTGCATTATTCTGTACTATAATATAACTGTTGTTACAAATTGTTTGTAGGAGCACCATGTAGTGATTCTATGTTGATTGTTATGCCATGTATTTGTTGTGAAGTGTTTTGAGCCTGTTGCATCAGGGAAAAGCGCTATATAAATGAACTTTATTATTGTTATGTATCCATAGGTTGAATTGATGAAGGAAACCTATGATCGTTCCGTCGAAGCAGAGGACAAGAAGATGGGGCTTGTTGTTATGAGAGCCCTGTATGGCAAGTTACAGCCTTCAGATGATGGGTAAGCATGCTCTCGACTTATAAGTACTTTTTTAAAGTGTATTTTATGTTGTAAAGTAGTAATTATGTAACAAATGTTTGTATGGCATATTGATTATGAAGAGGAAAAAGGGGCTTGTTGTATGGCAAGTAACAACCTTCAGATGATGGGTATGCATGCTCTTGATGTATCAGTACTCTTTCTATGTGAAATAACTTTTTTGTTCGTTTTTTTTGTATACTGTTTGTTTTCATCACTTTTCAGGGAAATTTGCTTTGCTGAAACCAACATGCTGTTGCCAAAGTCACAGAGCAGCGCCTATCGATCATCTTCTTTCCATTGTATGTGTCGCATATTGATTGTACTGTACTGTGTAGATTGTTGTGCCCTTGCCCTGTAAAGTGTTTTTGAGTCCAGTTTAGGACAGGGATGAATATCCAAAATTGCTGTTATGATCAATGTTTAGAATCCCCGACACAGGGATTTGAACCACGGTCGCAAACTTTGAAATTCAACAATTTAACTGTTTCACCTCTGGTCTGAAGGGGTCTTGTGACTTCATTGCACAATTGTATGAACAAGGGGCCACTTTGAAGGCCCTCCATTCCCAAGTTGCAGAGCAATGCTGCCATGGCTCGGTAGGTATATCAGACTGTGTAACAGTTACAGTAACACGCTCTGATGGTCTGTCGATTGGTCTCATTTGTTGCTCATTGCTGGCTCTTTGTAGTTCATAGAGATAGTGGACACATCCTGGTTTACGATCAACGCTTAGAATCCCACACACAGTGATTCGACCCAGGGAAATACTGTGTAGCACGCATTGATGGTCTGCCGATTGGTCTCAAGGGAGCATGTTAGCTGTCGGGGCAAAATTCTAAATTACACCCTATCATAACACCCTCGTCGTTCCCCACCCCCCCAAAGAAAATGTCAGACAGGTGCTGCTGTGTGACGACTGCTTGTTTGCTTCAGCGAAAAGTGGAGCTCATTATACCAAGGCCACTGCAAATTTCCCTGAGGAGTGATGAAAATATTGCATACAATCTGATGCTTATTGTTGGCTGTTTGTATTTCAGAGAGATAGTGGACTCAACCTGTGTGGATGTCACTGTCCCCATTCAGGCTCTTGTCAAAGACTCCAAGCTCATTCTTCCAGAGACATCTTCTAAGGTGGGTGACCTCTCTCTGCTCCTACGGCCTTCCTAGAATGCCTTTAGAATTTACCTTTTGCAGGGCTCTCAGACTTCGGCACTTTTTACAAAGGCGATCTTTAGTAGGCCTGAGCCTTTCCTCAAAGTTCTCCGGTTTACCATTGAAAATTCATTGAATACTGATGAATACAATTAATATTTTAGGGACCATCCCGCTATGTTTTCCTCATTGGAAAATATTTTACGAACGTCTGAGTGTAGCCTAGATCTAATCTCTGGAGACTGTTAGTGCGAGAGTAACCGTTAGCGATATTTTGACTCCATTCATCGGGCGCTAATCTCCGATGAAAAATGAAAGTATGGTAGTCTAGATTCTGTTTGATATTTGGGCAAATAGAATCATAGTGTCGAGACACATTCATCAGGCCTACTTGGCCATACCAGATACCAGTAGGCCTACTATTTCCACTCTCAATCTGTTTTCAATCAGCCAAGATTTCAGTGGGATCATCTTTAAAGCGAACAGTTGCATATTATCAAATATATTTAGATCAAGATCTCTTCTACACAACCTTACTAGTATCTAGAAGCAGACCACATTTTAAATTCGTTAGTCTATTTTGTTCTTTCATATAATATAGGTCCAGAGCATAGATCTACATGTAGTGATGGGCGTTATTTACTGTATATATATCAATTTGAGAAATTCATTGGAAAAACGGTGCACAGTACTTTCTTAGTATATTAAGTTGAAACATGGGCTTTTGGTGAACATAAACATAACACATTACTCAGTGAAAGATCCTGTTGGTACGTTAGTTTGAGCCCTGTCTCCCATGAGATTGAGAAGACTCTGGAATGAAACAGGTCTGTCGGGGAAATGCTGTAAAGCGCTTTGAGCTTGTTGTAAAGCGGGGGGAAAGCACAAAATAAATGCTATCTATCTATTAGATATTTGTTGAATCACTGATCTGTGTCTTTCTTCCTTTAGAGCGGGCTGCCTGGTTTCTACGACCCATTCCTAGGGGAGGAGAAACAGTTGTACATACGCTACAGGTTCCGGAATAGGCTGCATCAAGTCTTCCTCACCGACACAGAGTCCATCAGACTACCACAGCAAAGTGAGAGATTGTTCTTCTACCTTATCTTCTCTTTTCCTTCTTTCCTTCTCTCTTCTCTCTTTCCATTGTCTTCTCCCTCTCCTTTCTTCATCTCAGTCCATCAGACTGCCGCAGCAAAGTGAGAGATTTTTCTTCTACCTCGTCTTCTCTGTTCTTTCTTTCCTGCGTCTTTCTCTTCTCCCTTAACTTTGTCTTTTCCTCTCTTTCCTTTGTCTTTCCCTCTCCTTCCACTCCATATTTTTCTTCTTTCTTCTTCATCTCCATGATGCATTCTCCTTTTTTCATCTTCTCCCTATTCTCTTCATCTTTAATCTTTTTCCAGATGCTGTTACAGTTTTGTTCTCTAGTCCCTTGAGCTGTGAGCTAGTGGCCTTTTGACAGCAATTTTTAATGTATGCAGCTTGTATTGTCTTGGAAGTTTTCTTGGAAGGATTTTTTCTTCCTGTGTATTGATTTGTTGGATATCTTAAATAGAAACAGAGAAAAAAGAAGGTATAATAATAAATTCATGTGCATAATAGTACTAGTGAAGAAAGTATGTAAAGTGTATTTAATTTGCAGGACATCAAGGCAATGTCTTATGTATATATAGGTTGTCTTACTTACATGAGTTATTTTCCCATATTCCTGTCTTACATGAGCAATGTTCCTCTGTACCTGTCTTAAGTGAGCAATGTTCCCTTGTTCCCTTTCCCCAGAGCATGTGATACAAGAAGAGTACCCCACCACCGCACAGCATTTATGACGGTCATAGTACAGGCCAACAACAACAACAACTAGAGCAATTCTGCTGCTGAGGCAACATGTGGAAACATACTGCTGAGGCCATGGGCGACTCATGTACACACACACACACACACACACACACACACACACACACACACACATGATGTACACATTTAGACATACATACAAACATGTGTAAATGTAGATATAGATACACACACACACACACGTGTACAGGCACATTCGCATGTGTACATGCAGATACATGTATACTCACTTACACACATATGTATGTGCGGATATACACACATACACACTTGTGTATGCTTGCAAGCATACACATTTTGATTTGTGTACATGCAGACACACTCACACACAGTGTTCATGCAGACATACAGGCACATACATATACACGAAGGCATACACATATGTGACATACGGCTATACACACACACATGTACATGCACATTTTAGCACATGTATATATGCAGACACAGACACACTCATAATGTAATTCCACTATTAGAACCTAGGTCCACGGTAGTGAATTGAAAGTTCAGGATGAAAGAGAAATGTAAGGTGTAGTCCGGAAATGGGCTAAAAAATAAAAGAAAGACAACACATAAGGTTCCGGCAGTGTAGTGTTGTATGATCCTTCCAAGTGATTCCGTAGCCTTGAAGGGTGGAAAATATTATGAGGGCAGGCTGAAAAGTCCTCTCCGTTATCTTGTGGCTTCCATGATTTTGACTGGAAAATAGTATGGTGTCATGCTCACTCTTTCCAACCTTATAACTAAACCTGCACGAAACTTCATATCTATGTGATGTCATCAGTTATGTTGTTGTTGCGATCAAGCACAAGTTATGAGTTATTTACTCTTCAAGTGGTCAAAAAGACCTACAGAGCCATGGCTGTCTAGCTCTGCAACCTGGGACTGGAGGGCCTTCAAATTGGCCCCTTGTTCATGCCATTGTGCAATGCAGTCACAAGACCCCTCCGGGCCAGACAACTGAACCAGGTGTATGTCACATCATTTTCTGTAGCCCTGGTGCTTGAACTTGTATGAAATAATTCACAAAGTTGACCACAGCACGTGGCAAATGTCATCAGTTATCAAAACCGCTTATATCATAATAGGTGGCAGGGCTCCTTTTTCAGTGAGATATGGCCTCTTGTTAAGCGTCTGATATTGAATTTGGAGACGTATTATGGTATGAGAAATTTTGAGCATAATTTGCATCACAGAGTTACGAAAACTTGTGCACGTATAGTAAAAAGGCTAAAGGTTGTGCGTTTTAAACTATATAATTGTCTGATTAAAACTATTCAAGCTGTAGCAAAACTTCTCAAGAAAGTTCCACTGTATAATCCTGCATATGTTAAGGCTCTAAAATGCCTATTGAGTCGTCCTGTCTTCAAGCAGTGGTAGAACTGTTTTCATTTCCACCAGTGTTTCACCCAAACCATCTACTACTATGCTTCTTTTGTAAGTGTTGTGTGAAGGGAAAGAGAACATGTACTTATACTATTACTACACTCTCATTTAGATTATTATCATAGTGTGTTTCTCATATTATCTGTTTGGGGTTTTATTTTGCTTCTTTCCCTCTTATGTTATATTTGTTTTATTTCTTAACTCTACCAGACCGAGGTACTGAATTTTCGATACTTCCACTACAGTGCATCAACATGTTGGTTCAGGCCTTCAGGTCTGTTAGTGTTAAGGAATGGGTTTTTTTGCTAGTGATCAAGAATGCCGTGTGATTTTGTTTTGTTTTGGGGTTGGGGGGTAGAGGAGGGCGTTTTTGAATAAGGTTTGGGATTTGTGTTTTTGTGTGTGTGGTTTGTTTTTTTATTTAGATTTCTTATGTCAGAGTAGGCCCACAGTAGTTTCTGCCCAACACTGAGCTATCAATGTTTATGATTGACCCTTTGAGGCCTGACCCCATGACTGAAAATGGCTGCCCTGCCTGGCTTTCTGAGCAAATATGTATATAAGATGACTAACCTACTAAATACCGCTGTACCGGTATTCAGTCATAGAGCGATGTTCGGTTACTCCAGTTCAACCAGGAATTAGGCCTGAAAGGGTTAATAATAGATCCAACACTGAGTATGGAATTAACCATCTTAAGATCCCACTGGCTAAGGAGGGAATGAGTGACTGCCGCATTTATGTTTTTCTTTTCCCAGTGATTGATGGTGTCTTAGGCAGTGACTATTGTGTTTATGTTACATTTGCTTCAAAAGGCTTACTGTATCTCAGTCTCAGGGATGTGATCCTTCTGCGGATCCGCATATTTCCGTAATTCTGATTTCATAGGAAAATAGGCCATGCCTCCTACTCCTTGCATTTTGGGTCCCCTTCGTGTTCACCATCATTTTCCTTTTTTTTGGGGGGTAAAGGGCCAATCACGTCCCTGTGTATCTGTACTATTCTGTTTTGTTGACAACTGACTTTATTTTAATAGAATAAATGTACAATTAAATCAGTGGAAGTTGTGAGTTTTTGGAAGGCCTGTCTGTATTAAGATGAGATGTCAGTGTCAGCAAATTTTTGTGGAAAAAAAAAAAAAAACGAAAAGAATGTTCAGCAATGTGCATGTTGTGTGTGAACAAAGTATAATATATGTGGATTTGGCAGCAGATCTGATTTTTACTAATGTGAAGTTTTTTAGAAATGTTTTTACATTGTTCCAAGGAAGAGTTTTGTGTGCCCATGTATGGCACTTCTGATTCTGAGGTTTGCATCATAATTTGGGAAACAGCAGTAGTATGTCTCGATTACCTTATGTACATTCATTGTTGTTGTTTTCTCCAGTGTCATACAGTGCCGGTCTTAGAGAGAACATTTTACATTGGTAAAGTATCACTCTCAGTCAAGTGGTGTCCTAGATAATGACTCAATGAATGTAAGATTCTGCATTTTGCCATTTTGACTGTAGAGCCTTGCATTGAGGCATCGCTGTAAAAGTTCCCTTAGTTAGCCAACTCTGTATTATATGTTTTTTAAATTAAGATTGCCACTCCACCATTAGCTATTTTTATGTTGTATTGTACGTGTATAGCAGTCTTTCCTTCAACCCAGAGTGCTTTGACCTTTTAGTCCAGTCCCTTTATCATGTACGGTACCATACTAGATTTGTCGGAGAATGTGTCTGTTTGTGCTAAAAGCATCAGAGAATTGAAGCGAATGGAGGAAACAGACTGCCAGGTTAAAAGAAGTATGTTTGCACTTGTTATGGTTGTAGTCATCTTTAGGTCACCTGTCGGCCTCTTCATTATCAATGTCTGCTGCCACAATGGATGTCCATTGTCTTTAGGTTGTGCCTGGAAATTATTTTTTTTATTGAACCATGTGCACTCTGTTGCCATTTCACTTTCTGATGATATTATTACAATGATACATGACACTCTCGCCTTCACATTGCGGAGAGATGAGCTCCTGTGTAGTTGCTTTGTGTCCATGACTGTTCTTCATTCATATCTGTGATTTATTGATTGGAAAGACTGTCATTATTATAGTGTGATTTAGTGATTGGAAAGACTGTGTTATATAGTGTGATTTAGTGACTGGAAAAACTGTTATGTAGTGTGATTTAGTGACTGGAAAGACTGTTATGTAGTGTGATTTAGTGACTTGAAAGATAGTGTTATTATATAGTGTGATTTAGTGATGGAAAGACTGTTGTATAGTGTGATTTAGTGATTGGAAAGACCAGTCTTATAGTCTGCCAGATAATTCAAAGAGGTTTCAATGAGTAAGCGTGTGATTTGAAAGAATGGGATTTTCCATGGATCAAACCTATGCATTGAGAATTTTGTTGTTTTTGTTCTGTAATCTGTGCAGCCGCAAGAAGTTTGTCCCTGAACATACAATACACTGTACTGTTCTTTTGTTGTTTTTCCATTTTTTAGATATATATGTAGGAGTGAAGAAAAATGTTCTGTGTTTGTATATATTAAGCGAATGAAATGCTAGATAGACTGAGTGCTTGCAGTGGCCTCTGGTACACTGGCCTCTTCATTCCAAGGTATGGGCCGTGGGTGGCTGGAGAAACGTGATTGTTTGGACTGAAGTCTGAAGTGCACTCAATTGTGGTCAGTCATCTCACTTCTGCCATAACAGGCTACTTTGTTATTTCTGCCATTTACTTTTAGAGAACATCATAAGCATCAATCTTGCCTCTATCCAGGGGTGAAAAGTGTCCGGCATGTTTCGGAAACACATTTTTTTAAACTGCCGGCAACATTTTTCGTTTTTTTTGTTATATGGACCCATTTTCCAGGCATGGTATCTTTTCTTTAAAAAATGTTTGATGTTGTCAGACTTTCCTCTGCTTACACCCCTGCCTCTATGTCTGAACTGTTTAACTTCATCAACCATGCGACTTGGACACTGTCAACATGCACAGATTAACGCACATTTACCAATGATTATTTAGACTCTTAAGTTAGAGGCTATATCTTTAATCAACTGTTATGTGAAGAAGAATTAGGGCACTTTAACACATAGCAGTAGGAAAATTATAAATTTGACGTAGGGTACCACCACAGTGCATCACAGTCTTATTTTTCCGGGGTGTCCCAGATTTCCGGTTTCCTGCAACTGCAACCCAACAGGGATATTTTCCGGGTTTGGTTGGGTTAGTATATTACTGTTATTACTGATGCCACTTTGTTATAACAGTGCTTCATTAACTCAACAGATTTCAGAGTTGGGGAAAATTTCCAGTAACAACCAAGCAGTGCATGTTTCAATTGTCTGAAGCCTACCTTTGCCTCTATCGCAGAAGTGTAACAATGACTGGTATTTATAAATTGTGTAAGTTTTTGAGTGAGTGTTTAAGTGTTGAATAAATGAAACTTCAAAGCCACTTGTTGAATCATAGTAAGTTGGGGTACAAGTACAAAATGAAGAATTGTCCGGGTTGCATTGAGGGGAATAATTTGTCAATTTCCCTTTGCCATTAATGAAACATCTGAGTCGTATACAATCTTTTGTAGATCACTAGACCAATTGTTGTCTCATCATACATGTAGTTGTTACACAATTTCTATAACATTGTGATGGCTAATGAATCAATGAATCTTCTTTCACTTTTTATTCAAATGTACTTGAGATATTCTTTTGGTCATTCGCTTTTAATTTCAAAATATATACAAAAATGTTCGTTATCTTTCTACAATTAGATTGTACTTGTATTCAGTATTTCAGATTTGGACTTGGAGCAATTTAATAGTAGAAACTGCGACCCTTTGCTCCACAAGGAATCTTGTGGCGTAAGTCAAGTAAATCAATAGTAAAGACAATAGTTCTAATGCTTAGAAAATGTGTCCCTACTATTTAAACTCTCAAAGTGACCAAGAAAGACTTGTAATAATTTCAATGTTTTTATCACTGAAAATATAAGAAAGGCTTTTAATCTTGCCTTTGAGCATTCTCCTGTAACCAATGTGAGAATGCTAATAGTAAGTACTACTACTAAACTAAAAGAGATGTAATGTATCAGATTCTGTAGTATATATCCAAGCTGTATTTATATATGTTGAATGGGGAGGAAGGGGCCTTCCCTTTGAATTTGATGACGTCAGCCGCTAGCGACGAGGCTCGGCAACTCTCCCTAGTGCTGCAAACTTCCAAGAAAGAATAAACTCTGTACAAACTCCTCTCTCTCCTGCATGCCATTGGTGGAGTTTGTTGTTGTTGGACCATGTTTTTCTGTTCATGTTCATATTGCTGCTTTGTTAATTTTTCTTTTTTATTTCATTGTATAGTTCTTTGAAAAAATCTCAGACCTGATTTCTGTTGAGTCTGGATTAAACCTTGGAGAAGAAAGTACCTACAGCCACATTGTTGTTGGTGTTGCTGCATGTCTGTCTTGTTTGTTTGACTTTTTAGTTCAATCTTTCTATATTTGAGGTTGGTCTTGTTAATGTTACCTACGACTGCAATTCGTCGCTCCGCTCAAAAAAGTCGTAACTCAAAAACAACAAGCTTTCGGAGCGAAAAAAAAGTATTAAAAAAGGTATTCATAGCCACACATTTTTTACAACCAAATTTCAAATGGCCATGTCTCCCGGCATTGACGCTCGTGTGCCAGATTTTCAGAGAACCAGCACTGTTGGCCCATCTATGATTTAGCATCAAAACTTGGAAAGGGACAAACATCGAGTTACATCTGTTTTCCATTGGTGCGACGAATTGGAGTTTTATCTCTTTCAGTTGTTAACACTTTTTACAACAAAGAATAATAATGGAATTAATTTCTAATGCGCATCATCCCCATTAGCATGAGATCGAGGCGGTGTACACTTTAAAATCAAGACACGATATACATGTACAATGGGAAGAGACATAATACACTCAGTGAAACATAGATGGCATGAGCATGGACTTCTGACACAGAATAAAATCATCAAATAAGCAAATTATTACAAAAGATATTTCTGAAAAAGGTGGGTTCTTAAACTGGTTTTGAACTGCTTTTGTAAGAGAGCTTTTCAGTTTCAGAGACATCGGAAGGCTATTCCAAATATTTGGAGCGCAAAATGAAAATGAAAAGGATCTTTTGCCAAACTGTTTGTATTATGTGACTGGGAATTTGCAGGATATTTTTGTTTGCAGAGCGAGGAGGTAGAGATGGTGTGTACGGTGACAGAAGACTGGACAATAGGAAGCTGTAATAAAGATTGATGGGGAAGAAATCGAACGGGTTAGCAACTTTGAATATCTCGGAGCTAGAATTGAAGGAAATGGTAAAACTGCCCCAGAGATAAGAAGAAGGCTGGCAATGGCAACTTC
>JAUELK010156911.1:5000-11217 GCA_031471215.1 Gastropteron pacificum
GGCTTAAGTTTATAGTTCGCCAGCTATAGCTTTGGCCTAAGAAGTGTACAGTATCATGACTTTTGGCTTACATCTTAATTAAAGTATTTTAATTTTGTAGTAACCTTACTGTTTTCATTTTGGCTAGGGCCCATGTCTGTATCATGGCCTCGGCTGGGGAATGTTCTATGGCTCTGGCTTAAGTCTACAGTGATATGGCTCTGGCTTAAGTTGATATAACCTGGCTTTGGTCTACACAACTTGACTTTGGTTTGTAGTTTTATGGCTCTGGTTTAGGTCTATAGTGTACTCTGGCTCTAGCTTGGGTCTACCGTGCTCTAGCTTAGGTCTATAGTGCTATGGCTCTGGTTTAGGTCTATTCTATAGTGCTACTCTGGCTTAGGTTTTTTAGTGCTATGGTTCGAGCTTAGGTCTATGGTACTAAGGCTCTGGTTAGCTCTGTAGTGCTATGGCTCTAGCTTGGGTCTATTGTACTATGGCTCTGGTTTAGGTATATAATTCCATTGCTCTGGTTTAGGTACATAGTGCTATGGCTCTTGTTAATGTCTGTAGTGCCATAGCTCTGGCTTGGTCTACAGTGCTGTGGCTCTGGCTTAAATCTACAGTACTATGGCTCTGGCTTAAGTCTATAGTGTCATGGCTCTGGCTTAGGTCTAGAGTGCTATGGCTCTGGCTTAGGTCTATAGTCTTAAGTGTTATGGCTCTGGCTTAAGTCTATAGTGCCATGGTTCTGGCTTAAGTCTATAGTGCCATGGCTCTGGCGTAGGTCTAGAGTGCTATGGCTCTACTGTTACAATGATGATTTCTGTACCATGGCCTCTGCTGGGGAATGTTCTATGACTATGGCTTACGTTGATATAACCTGGCTTTGGTCTACATAACTTGACTTTGGTTTGTAGTTTTATGGCTCTGGTTTAGGTCTATTCTATAGTGCTCTGGCTTTGTTTTTTTAGTGCTATGGTTCGAGCTTAGGTCTATGGTACTAAGGCTCTGGATAGGTCTGTAGTGATATGGCTCTAGCCTGGGTCTGTTGTACTATGGCTCTTGTTTAGGTATATAATACCATTGCTCTGGCTTTGGTCAAAAGTGTTATGACTCTGGTTTAGGTCTACAGTGCTTTGGCTCTGGCGTAGGTCTATAGTACTATGGCTCTACTGTTACAATGATTATTTCTGTACCATGGCCTCGGCTGGGGAATGTTCTATGGCTCCGGCCTACGTCTGTATAAGCTGGCTCTGGTCTGTATGACTTTGCCTCATGTTGTATATCCATAAGAAGAGAAAAATAAACACATATGATGTCCTCGTTCTGTGTTTTGTTAGTTTTTACTCAATTATCTGTGCCCACGTGCTGTGGTCAACATTGTGAATTCTTCCACACAAGTTCAGGCACCAGGGCTACAGAAAATGATGTGACATTCACCTGGTTCAGTCCTAAATCATGGCTGTAACCATAAATGTCCCAAACGTTGCATTAACCCAACCCAATGACTGCATTGCACATGTCAGTCATCTGGTCCGGAGGGGTCTTCTGACTGCATTGCACAATTGAATGAATAAGGGGCCAATTTGAAGGCCCTCGAGTCCCAGGTTGCAGAGCTAGGCTGCCTAATGGCTCTGTAGGTCTACTAGACTACTTGAAGAGTGAATAACTCATAACTTGTGCCTGATCGCAACAACAACTCAATTATTTAGAGAGAGATTGGTCGAATGGTTAACATGTTGGGTTAGCGTGTGTTGTCTCCAAGTGGGCGACCAGGATTTGAATCCCGATTAGGGTATTCTGAATATAGGTCGCGTGGGCAGTTTTGATGGCTCTCCAACCCCGTCCTTTTGGAGACTGGCGTTAAAACATAGGACCCACCTCTTATATGATCTAATAATGGTCGCTAGGGGTGAAATCTCAACTTTTAAAACAGAGGAAGAGGGAGACCGAGAGAGAGAGAGAGAGAGAGAGAAGAAAAACAACACAAGAGAAAAGAAGAAGTAGAATCAGGCCCAGGACTCCCAGAGCAAGCCTGAACCAGGCCTGAATGCGACCTGTGCAGGCCTTGCACAGGCCAAAGTTTAAATGGAAATGTGAGACCGGGCCTCGGGAAATACTAGATCTATGTTGTGGATGGCCACTTGCAAGGCCACGGGGGACCCACGAGCTTTACGTCTAGCACTATTAGGAGTATCTCTATGGCTGGTCACTAGAGATTAGTCCTGGCCAAAAACCGGATGAAAACCGTTTGTATCCAGTTTTTAAGGAAAAGGTGTCGACCCAGTTAATAGTTACTATGACCCGGTTCACTTGGCCTCTTTCTTTATCTCTCTTCATCATCATAGAAGTTTATAGCAAACGACAAGAAGAAGAAAAAAGAAGAATGTAAAAAAGTGAACTAACAGAAACAGAACCAGAACAGCTCACACACACAACGCATCAACGTTGCGTCATGCCACGCCAGCACGCCACCCAAGTGGATCCGATGGACACTCTAGAGATACACACAATGATATCGTCTGGTCTGATGAACAGTGACCAGATTTCTGTCTCTAGTCCAGTCATTATTTCATCACCGCCGGGTCCTCAAAATACTACTACACTACATGACATTGGGCCAAAGAGCAAGAGCTCAAAGGCCGCTTGATTAGAAGAAGAAGAAGAAGATCACCTCCCGGGTAGTGCACCATCTATCTATTTATAATGCATCTATAAATATGAAAGTGCGTGCAGGCTAGAATAGAAAATTAAGGGAAAACCGGACGTGAATGATGAATGTCAGAGTAGTATTGTGTCGTGACCTTGTGTCCCCATCTATAGATGAATCCATAGAGACACTCCGCATGGATCAGTGTTGTTTTCTTGTTGTTATTTTTTTCTTGCTTTTCCAGGGATTTTGTTTTTCTTTACATTTGTTTTCCTCTGCCCACACAAAATAACAAACAAACAAATGTGCCCGTGTATGAAGGTCTAACTCTAACCTTGGATATGTCAAGGTTTGTTATTTGTTGTGCATCTGATGCCTCGATTGTGCGATGATGCAAAACCGGTTATGCCACCACGTATACGAACACAAACATGAGCAAAAGGAAAGAGTTTAATATTATAGATAGATAGCTTAAGTTTATAGTACACCTACTATAGGTTTAGCCTAAGTTTATAGTACACCTACTATAGGTTTAGCTAAAGTTTATAGTACACCTACTATAGGTTTGGCTTAAGTTTATAGTTTACGTACTATAGGTTTGGCTTAAGTATATAGTTTACGTACTATAGGTTTAGCTTATGTTTATAGTTTACCTACTATAGGTTTGGCGTAAGTTTACAGTACACCTACTATAGGTTTAGCTAAAGTTTATAGTACACCTACTATAGGTTTGGCGTAAGTTTATAGTTTACCTACTATAGGTTTGGCTTAAGTTTATAGTACACCTACTATAGGTTTGGCTAAAGTTTATAGTACACCTACTATAGCTTTGGCGGAAGTTTATAGTTTACGTACTATAGGTTTAGCTTATGTTTATAGTTTACCTACTATAGCTTTGGCGTAAGTTTACAGTACACCTACTATAGGTTTAGCTAAAGTTTATAGTACACCTACTATAGCTTTGGCGTAAGTTTATAGTACACCTACTATAGGTTTAGCTAAAGTTTATAGTTTACCTACTATAGCTTTGGCTAAAGTTTATAGTACACCTACTATAGCTTTGGCGTAAATTTATAGTACACTTACTATAGGTTTGGCTAAAGTTTATAGTTTACCTACTATAGCTTTGGCTAAAGTTTATAGTACGCCTTCTATAGCTTTGGCTAAAGTTTTGTAGTACACCTACTATAGCTTTGGCGTAAATTTATAGTACACCTACTATAGGTTTGGCTAAAGTTTATAGTTTACGTACTATAGGTTTGGCTAAAGTTTATAGTACGCCTTCTATAGCTTTGGCTAAAGTTTTGTAGTACACCTTCTATAGCCTTGGCTTAAGTGTATAGTTTGCCTACTATAGCCTTGGCTTAAGTTTATAGTACGCCAGCTATGTCTTTGACGTAAGAAGTGTACAGTATCATGACGTTTGGCTAACATCTTAATTAAAGTATTTTAATGTTGTAGTACTGGTTTAAATCTATAGTACTATGACTCTACTGTTATTTTCATTTTGGCTAGGGGCCATGTCTGCATCATGGCCTCGGCTGGGGAATATTCTATGGCTCTGGCTTAGGTCTACAGTGCTATGGCTCTGGCTTAAGTTGATATAACTTGGCTTTGGTCCACACAACTTGACTTTGGTTTGTAGTTTTATGGCTCTGGTTTAGGTCTATTCTATGTTAGTGCTATGGTTCGAGCTTAGGTCTATGGTACTAAGGCTCTGGCTTAAGTCTATAGTGCCATGGCTCTGGCTTAAGTTTATAGTACTATGGCTCTACTGTTACAATGATTATTTCTGTATCATGGCCTCGGCTGGGGAATGTTCTATGGCTCAGGCTTACTTCAACCTGGCTTTGGTCTACACAACTTGACTTTGGTTTTTAGTGTTATGGCTCTGGTTTAGGTCTATTCTATAGTGCTCTGGCTTATGTTTTTTAGTGCTATGGTTCGAGCTTAGGTCTATGGTACTACGGCTCTGGTTAGGTCTGTAGTGATATGGCTCTAGCCTGGGTCTGTTGTACTATGGCTCTGGTTTAGGTATATAATACCATTGCTCTGGTTTAGGTATACAGTGCTATGGCCCTGGCTTAGGTCTACAGTGCTATGGCTCTGGCTTAGGTCTATAGTACTATGGCTCTGGCTTAGGTCTATAGTGATATGGCTCTGGCTTAGGTCTATAGTACTATGGTTTTGGTTAGGTTCATAGTTCTGGTTTCGAACTATTGTGCTATGGCTCTGGTTTAGGTCTAGAGTGTTATGGCTCTACTGTTACAATGATAATTTCTGTACCATGGCCTCGGCTGGGGAATGTTCTATTGCTCTGGCCTACGTCTGTATAAGCTGGCTCTGGTCTGTATGACTTTGCCTCATGTTGTATATCCATAAGAAGAGAAAAATAAACACATATGATGTCCTCGCTCTGTGTTGTGTTAGTTTTTACTCAGTAGTTTTTGCCCACGTGCTGTGGTCAACTTTGTGAATTCTTTCACACAAGTTCAAGCACAGAAAATGATGTGACATTCACCTGGTTCAGTCCTAAATCATGGCTGTAACCATAAATGTCCTAAATGTTGCATTAACATAGGCAGTACCAACCCAATGACTGCATTGCACATCGCAGTCATCTGGTCCGGAGGTGTCTTGTGACTGCATTGCACAATTGAATGAATAAGGGGCCAATTTGAAGGCCCTCCAGTCCCAGGTTGCAGAGCTAGACTGCCGTGGCTCTGTAGGTCTAATAGTAGACCACTTGAAGAGTGAATAACTCATAACTTGTGCCTGATCGCAACAACAACTCAATTATTTAGAGAAAGAGAGAAAGTGGTCGAATGGTTAACATGTTGAGTTGACGTGTTTTGTCTTCAAGTGGGCGACCAGGGTTTGAATGCCGATGAGGGTATTCTGAACATAGGTCGCGTGGGCAGTTTTCATGGCTCTCCAACCCCGTCCTTTTGGAGACTGGCGTTAAAACATAGGACCCACCTCTTATATGATCTAAACATGGTCGCTAGGGGTGAAAACTCAACTTTTAAAACAGACAGAGGGTGGAGAGAGTGAGGGAGAGAGAGAGAGAGAAGAATGCATCAGTGTTGTTTTCTTGTTGTTTTTTGCTTTTCTATTTCTATTCCGGGGATTTTGTTTTTGTTTTGTTTTTCTTCACATTTTCGTTCCTCTGCCCACACAAAATAACAAACAAACAAATTTGCCACTGTGTGAAGGTCTAACCTTGGAAATGTCAAGGTTTGTTTGTATCTAATGCCTCGATTGTGCGATGATGCAAAACCGGTTACCTCACGAACACAAACATGAGCAAAAGGAAAGAGTATAATATTTTAGATAGATAGCTCCCCCCCCCCCCCGTCCCCTTTACACCCTCCTACCCGCTCTTTTCCTCTCAATTCCCCTCAATTGGAAATGTCAAGGTTTGTTGTGCATCTGATGCCTCGATTGTGCGATAATGCAAAACCGGTTATGCCACGTTTACGAACACAAACATGAGCAAAAGGAAAGAGTATAATATTATAGATAGATAGCGGGGGGGGGGGGGGGGGGGGGGGGGGGGGGGGGGGGGGGGGGGGGGGGGGGGGG
>JAUELK010157242.1:0-11209 GCA_031471215.1 Gastropteron pacificum
CCCCCCCCCCATCAGCGCTTGATGTGATGTCTAATCTAACGCACACATCAACATGTATTGATGAGGCGGACAGCAATGCAAATAAAAAGGTCTAAAACGAGCAGGCAATCAACGACCCTGGTCTGTGCTGTCAACGATGCATGCGTCCACGATGCATCGGAGTTCGTACTCTATTCCGCTATTGAGATTTAAAAAAAAACAAAAAAACAAGTCTGGACGATGCATTGTCACTACGTACTACAACTACTACATTTCATTTTTTTTTAGCTAGCATCTTATTGCAAGTTCAGATAAACACTAAACAGAAATGGACTTTAGCTTCTCTGAACATCGAGTTCGAGCGAAAACAAGCTAGGGGAGAAAGAGAACAACAAACAAAAAACTCCCAATGCTTTCTTTTTTTTCCAGATGGGATTCGAATGCAGCCATACTCAAGGGATGGCTTCTAGATAAGGATGTCGTGTTGGTGCTGTAAAATCTAAACAGGACGGAATAATTAAAAACTTGCAACCACAAAGAGAAAATGTCGTCATTCATCTACCTACTACTACTAGATCTACTACTAACTACATAATAACTGTTGAATAAGAAAGAAAAAAGGAACATTAAGCACTGCTGTGACAGATGGAATTGGCTACGACTTTTCACATACACAGGCAGGCTGTATGAACTGTATCACTGCTCTGACATCTAACAAGATGCCATTCAAACACAACGAGAGCACACTACTAGTCTAGTTACTAGCACAAGGTCCTAACTAAGCACACGACTGGGTCCAGTAGAAACAAAATTAAGATTGAGACGTGGGTGGGGGGAAAACCCCACCACACTACTCTACACAACTAACTCACTGAACTGGTGGGCCTACTAGTAGGAGTACTACCGGCTGAAGCATCGTCCGGGCGAAGTAACGTCATTCCCTTAGGGCTGGGTGGTCCACACTAAGTCCCCATCTGAGCACAACTAACACTTCTCTACAACAAACCACACAATGTCCTGGCGGGGCCCGGGTAGTAGGTTCCATCCATGCACACACACACAGTGACACACACACACAGCTAGCTAGGCAAGCTGGCAGGCAGGCAGTAGGCAGTGCTCGACTGGCTGACCCGCCAGTGAGCGGCAACAAGCGTCAAGGCGCTCACTCGCCGCCGCACGTGTGCGCGTGCTGACGACGGGTCCAGCACGGGTGGATGGCTGGCTATACTATAGCGGGGCAGGGGGGCAGGGTGAGAAACGGGTAGCTGAGTGTGTGAGTGTGTGTGTGTTGTAGGCTGCTTGTTCGACTACTACACAGTAATGGGGTGGCCTCGTTCACATTTACACACCAGTGTACGTGTGCGAGTGTGGAGGTGTGTGTGTGTGTGTGTGTGTGTGTGTGTGTGTGTGTGTGTGTTTTGGGGGGAGGGGAGCGGGGCTTTGATCAGTGCGACTGCTATTGCGTTCGTTAATTAAGTTCAGCATACCGATTTCTCACAGGAAGAGGCAGGTGCAACGCCGTCATATCATTACACAGGGATGGCTTTATGTGTTGGTAGGAATATAGGTTAACCGTAACTAGATTAGTGAAAGGGGTACTTGATCATGCCAGTTGTATGCTGGTGAGAACACAAACAGGGCACTATATACTATGATGTATCTTTCTGTTTCATGAGGGCGAAATGGTGCTAGAATCAATACGAGATTGTTGGGGTAACATACAAATATGTGCTGGCCAGTGAGTCATGAAAATTGTTCCATCTAATCACATGTTTTTATCTATTTTTAAAATACCGTCATCACCATTGACGTGATATCACCACCACACCCTGAACCAGACGACATGTGAGGCCAAATACCCCTTCTTTGTAACTAGTGACTGCACGATGCCTTCAGTGGACATTTCTCTGGGAATTATTGATTGAAATGAAAGAAAGTTATAGATCTACATATTATGCAAAAAGGTTCAAGAACCTTTGTTTTACTATTTTTCTTCGGGTTTGACCAGGTCAGAGTCAACCCATGGAAGATTAATAGCCAAGTCAAGTAGCTCTCTGTGATACTGACTGGTGGTAGTGGTAGTAATTTTAGGAATGTATGTATACATGACGTATGTAATTCCATGCCTTCAGAAGGCTATTAATTCATATCATTGTCTATTCCTCTGTCCAGTTGTGAACTGTCATCGTCTTTGACAAATAAACTGTATTAAAAATTGTATATAATATAATGATAATCTTGTTCAGTAATGGTGGTGGTGATGATGATGATGACGATGACGACAACGATGTGTAAAACAGTCCGCGCGTCAATCCGCTCAATATTCCAACAACAAAACCCTATAGCCACATACATGTATCTCTTTCCTCATGCAGTCTCTTTCCTTCCGGCAGATATTCTTATTCTTTCTTGTAGAATCTCTGGCTGCCAAATCCCCTGTGCCACTCCTCCTCGTACACTTAATGAGCGCTGGGGTTGAATTATGAAAGGTCCTACATGCCAAACTGGCAGTGCCAAACGTTGTCTCCCAGTGGTTCCTGATGAATCCGGTAGCGTGACTCAATGGAAGCGAAGGTATGTGGTACATCTACCACAAACAAAGAGTTAGGGGGGGCTGACTGTGTTACACCAACAATGAGGAGCAGATGAAAATGTTATAGTACTAGCCTAGATCTAGTCCTATAATTTGGTATGTGGGGCTTGGCTTCTAGTGCGCAATAGTGTCAACTATGCCAGGAACAACAAAGAAACATTAAACATAGTATGAAGAGGAATGTGAGAGCAGAGACAAAGAGAAAAGAATTGAGGGCGAGAATGGCAGAAAGAGTAAAAAGATGAAAGAAAAGGAAATGGGGCAACAATATGTGGGGAAGTGAGCATGTCTTGAGTAAAAAAAAAAAAAAAAAGAAGGAAAAGAATGTGGAACGAATGAAAAGAAAGAAGAGAAAGAAAAAAGCAATCCTTGGTCCATCAACGTCGTCTATAACATTATACACGGCTGACCATTCAAACACAGTCTATAGCACATAATTAACCAGCCATTGGTGGAGCTTGGTGGATATGGAAACGGCGAAGAGGATGATTACGGAGAAGGAGGCAAATAGGAAAGTAAGCAAATAAACATGGTGAAGCAGCGTTTAGCAGCTGATGAAGACATGGGGGGTTGCAGACAAGGAGGGGATTAAAAAGAGGGGGTAAAAGAAAAGATTGAAGAAATATATGAAGAAGAGGGAGGACAGAATGGACAAGAGGAGTGGGTGGGGTGGTGCCTGATGCATATTTAATGCTGCTCGCCCTCCGCCGGGCGGGTAGCAGCACCATGGACCCTTCCGTGTTGTTATGGATGAGGACAGCATTACTACTACCACAGGCCCAAGACGGGACACTTGGCTATTTTTGCGTAGCCAATATGAGCGCGTTCCATGTGTAAAAACAGCCCGTGGCGGTACAAAGGATAATAGTAAAGAGTCCAGTAAAGCTCACACGAGTTGGTCTGTATCTCAGGGTTAAAAGTCCTTCTGTTGTGTGTTGGGGACGCGCTGGAGGAGGCTACGCTTCTTTTCTTTTTTTTTTACAAATAGGTATCCACTCTCATCGTCTCTGCTACTACTACATTACGGACTGGGAAGGAAGGCATGGCCTGGGCAGGACTTGAATGGTTAAGTTATTATACGGTGTAACCAACTTGTCCTCGGTGGGATCGTCACGTCCCGATGTGGAACTCTACATCGCTAAATACATTTGGAGGTTATTCTAGTTTTAGTTTGAGCTTTACATCCCTAGCGACACACAAAAAGATCATACAGGTGGGACATACATTTCAACGCCCACCTCCCAAAGGACGGGGATAGACAGCCATGAAAACTGCCCACACGATTAGTGTCCAGAATGTCCCCGGCGGGATCATTTAGAGGTCTTAAAACATTGGACACCGTGAGTGACATGGGAAGAGTCGGTGTGTACGTGTATTTCGGCTGACCAGAAGCAGCATTTCAGCTTCTTACGCAAACTACCAGAGAGGAGAGGGACGTTAAGACAATCGCACTAGGCAAGTCAAGCAGTCTTGGAAGTAGGACGTCTTTCTAGGGTCTGTGAACGGTTGAAAACGGAATAGTGGTTAGGGGCGTCGCCTCCCAAGAACTTTCCCGTTGCCAATGGAGAAAACTAGGTCCACACTCTTCAGGATTGCGATTCACCGCTGCTTGCCGAGGGGGCGGGGGTGAAAAGGGGGAGGGAAGTCAGGGAGAATTACCCCTGATCAAGACGGTTGATTACCCAAGCACATATTTTTATTCTGTGCCTATCACATGCGCGCACGTATTAAGAGAACCAGAAGCCAGTTCAGGCGTGCTGATGCCGGTCAAGGTTGCTGCTGATAGACGCAGAAGATGTATACACATTCTGACAATGGAACCGCACCGTGTGTACATGATGTACGCCCCTGTGCGCGTGCAAACACGGCATACTCACACCTGAAAGGTCAGCAACATATCTGGCAGAGCACTGCTTTCGACTGCAACTCGTATCATTCGCCACAGCTAAGACGCCCGCGGTTTCACCGAATCAGCACTAAATCAATAAGTATAAGATGAGCAGGGGGCATATATGTATACATGGCCTCGAAAAGTAGCAACCGTAAATATTTCGAATCAACCAAATCACAAAGACGACTTTCATTTTAAAAGTAACTGCTGATGCCCGGAGGCTAAGGAATAGAACTGGCAGGAGACACCCCAAAGCCACTATTCAGTTAAGAGACGACAGTATCTCTCGTCTTACTCCCAATAACCTGTCATCAGCGGCTGTTACCACCGTCGTGCTTCACTACATGTACGCACACAGTGCGACTACACCATTGTTTGAAGTTTAGAAATTGGCAGAAACTGTAATTAATATGTGTGTGACGGAGAAAGAAATTATTTGTTCCTTTCGTGCACCTGATATCAACTTAAGCGAAGTATAAAATGGGTCGACAGACCTCGCCTTAGCGGCCAACAGAAATTAGCATCATATATTATTCCGAAGGCGTAGAAAGAACGGTGTGGTGGTGAGTAATGGGTTTTCCAATTAATTCCAGATGAGCAAAGAAGCTACTGTGTTAACGGTATAACGGCACAGGTTTGTCACCTCAAGTCACGGCGCTAGTGCGCAAAACGAGGAGACCAGTGTAGATTTTCTTCTTCTTCTGCCTTCACTGTTTATAATACCAGTCCTGTTTTTTCTATAAAGGACACTGTTCTCATCAAGTCATCTCTTTGGTCGTGCAATGTTATGTCGATGCCAGCTCTTACAGGCCATGTATCGAGTCTAATTTTGTTGTATAGAGTAGATTTAAAAAATGATATGATACTCGTACGAAGAGCCATAAGGAATGCACATGTTTTGGCGAAGATATCAAATCAAATAGCACTTTTGTGTAATGTTACCCCTTGTTTTAAATAATAGAGTCTGGAATCGGGTTGTGTTGGCAGTCTGCGCGGCCATCTACAATCTACCCCGATTCCCCACATTAAAAGCGTAGGCCTCTGAACAAGATTCTCATCTTTTAATACAATTTACAGTTTATTTGTCAAAGATGGTGACAGTTCACAACTGGACAGAGGAATAGACAATGACATACATTAATAACAAAACATTGATAGTCTTATGAAGGCATGGGCTTACATATAATACATATATGAATACATACATTCCTACAGCCTAACTACGCCATTACATGACTTATTGTGCATCCAAGGGTGTGAAACTCAAACTGAAAACCAAGCTATAATATAAGCTTTTATGCAGAAAACATTTTTCGGAGAACGCGACACAAAGCCAAGAGCGAGATTGGAATATTGAACACGACAAGATGACTCTGTACATGTGAGGATGGTCCAAGGAAGGAGGATGTCTCGTGTTTGATCATGTGAGAACATAAAAAGACGCGTGTTGGACAAAGGTTTACACCGTCATAAAGCACAAATTGGGTGATAAAACTGGGTGTAGATCAGAAAATGGTATGATAAGAAGAGGTTCCTTGTTAGAGGTGCAAATGCATGGGGTGGGGAATCGTGGCGGTGGATTCGCGAGAATACATCATTATCCGTTTTTTCTTTAAAATATGAACATAAATAAGGAGAGTGAGATAGCAAGTGAGAGCGAGATACACGTAGAAAGATAGATAGATAGGGACAGATAGACAGGCAAGAGAGAGAGAGAGAGCATAACCAAGCAGTGACGTCAGACACTCGGACACGCCGGGCGGGCAGAAGAGCAAAAATCGATGCCATTACTATGATGAGCGTGAAGCAGAAGACGGGAAGTAAAAGAAGGGGAAAAAATGGGGGAAATACCGTTGTACAAGGGAAAAGCAAAGAAGGAAATCAGTGTAGGCACCGTGCAGTGTGTATGTGTACTGTGTGTCGGTGTCGCCAGAGTGGCCACTTGCCCTGGAGCAAGCACAGACGGCAATATGGACACTGAAATGGCATTGGTCAATACATTGAAGCAATGGTGGTCATTCCTACTGAAGTTCCTTCATATTAAAAGATTTCTTCTTCTTCTAATCCAGCGGCCTTTGAGCTCTTGCTCTTCGGCCCAATGCCATGTAGTAGTATTTTGAGGTATTCCCCAGTTGCTCTGTAGTTGTATATAATGTTGTGTCTATGTCACAAAAGAGATAAGAAGGGTTTATCTCGTGCATTTCTGATATGAGTATATGAGTACACATTGATTCACCGGATAGTCTTACTTCTTTCTCTAATTTCGGTTATCAAATTCGCTTGGAAGCTAATTTGAAGTACCAAGAAGTCGCTAAGTATTGGTAGGAAATGAAGTAGTAATCATATCTACCGCGAAGCATCGTTTAATATCAGAACAAAGCGCCGACGCGCAACGAATTCTGGCCAAAGTGGCAATATATATTGCAGGTGCTGTGTGCAGCATAGCATACTACTGCCACGTCTGCAAAAACATTACTAACTACATACAGCATGACACTACCCTTCCACGGTACACGGGAGATTGAGACTTGGGAAGATGGAGAAGTAGAAGGGATGTATGTGGTGAAAGCTGGAATAGAGGAATACTTTCACCTTAGATATTCATGTTTCTTTGTTTCAAACACCCGCCCGTGAGTGAATCTTCAATCCTCGTTATTTTCAATGTCGGTCTAGCTATGTAGGTAAGGCTGGGAGGAAAGCGGGGAGGAGAACGAAGTGTGTAAAATAAAAGAAGGTGGGGAGGGAGGAAGGAAGAAAACAGGGGAGAAGAGGGTGGTGACGAAGGGCGGAAGAGGGAAGAAACGCAAACTAAAGGAAGAAGAGTTATGGCGAATGTTGGTATTGGTACGGTGTACAGTACAGGGGTGAAGAAGTAGAGGAACACGAGGCGAGAGTAGGGCGCATTACCTCCCGCCTGACCAACTCCAGATGGTCGTATGGCACTGGGCCAAACACTGATGAGGTTCTTTGTGCTTCGAGCGTGCGTGCATTACCCTACTACTACATCGGCGGGCGACGTGGCCTGTATTCCACCATCGTTTGGTCCGGAGGGGTCTTGTTTGTGACTGCATTGCACAATTGCATGCACATGGGGCCAATTTAAAGGCCCTCCAGTCCCAGGTTGCAAAGCTAGGCTGACATGGCTCTGTAGGTCTATTAGACCACTTGAAGAGCGAATAGCTCATACCTTGTGCCTGATCGCAACAACAACATTCCACTATATACAAATGACTTTCATCATCACCACTGGCCGGCTTACTCACTGAGCTAGGAACTCTATTCCTCTCTCCAAACCCTCTCGCTTATACACATAGATCTAAACTATTTCCCTAGTGATAAGCCCACTACACAAAACGAGCACAATAAAGAGACCGTTGTTTAATGTCAGTTGGTTGTCTAGATGAGCTCTCAGCCTAAGCAGTAATTAGTAGACGAGGAGATGTGCTATCGTTACAATACACCACAAAAAGTCACCCATTGTCAATATTCATAGTAGAAAACACTATAAACAAAACTACCGATAACGCACTACAAAGAGAGGGGTAGTGTCATACCACACACAACTACGGCTCGGCAATGCGCAGAGCAATTATTTGCGAACAAAACAAAAGGGACGTAACTGGATATATTTCAGACACTGTACCAATCTCAGCTCGGTTCTCTCCCCTTGTTACTTGTAGGTTCCTCGTGGAAGAGGGTAGACTAGAGCTTCAATTCTTTCTTTCTAAACTTGTGCCATGAGGTGACAAACTCTTTCTGTTGTCTCAACAGAAGGTTAGACTCGTCACATCACAGGCACTGATAGTAGTGACAGAAGATGTTTGCAACATTTTTGTCAAGAAACATTGAAACCAAATCGACCTCTCACATACTCCAAAACATTGAAAAGCTAAAACAGAGAGGTAGAGCTGAAGATTATGAAAAATCTATGGAAACAGAAGTACATGTAAAAACAACAGAGAGGAAAAAGAAGAGGTTAGATTTGAAATTTGCAAAGAAAGCAGAAAGAGGGAAAGGAAATGCAGAAGAATATCAGTAGGAAAAGGTGCTAAGACGAAAACACAAAATCAGAAGAAGAAATGAAAAATGACAGACTGACAAGAACTACATACCTGACGAATAAAACTGTTGGAGCTGTCAGAGAAGCTTCCATCACTGCGTTTGTTGAATTTCCCTTTGCGCTTACCACCTTTACCCTGAAACATATTTTAAAGACATCATCAATCATCCTAACCACACTAGTATCCTAACTACATGCAATATACAACAACAAAAAATACACTGCAAGCGTTGACATGATCTGATCTTAAAACATCTAAAACCCTCTAAGAGGAATGACTCTCAAATTGTCCAAGTTGAGTCGCCATTGCAGGAACTCATACCTAGCAGCATAAAACAATTGATTTACAAACTTGAAATGTATCAGAACATTATGTCATTATGAATAAAAGAACAATTATATAATATTCAACAAATCTACCTTAAATTAAAACACATCCCATTTCTCTCCATTTTTTTTTTTTAGCCAATATACCATAGTCAATAGCACCAAGCAACTCACATTTAACATCATTATATCCATATCAAAAGTTTTTTGGGTTACTCCAGTACTTTAAACTAAATCTATAAAAACGTACAACTAATTATATTCTAAAATCACTAAGAAGTAAAGAAGAGAAAGAAAATGAGAAAAGTCCCCAATGAACCAAGTAAACTGTGTATAGATTAGAAGTATAATCAATTTACTAACAAAAATGTACACAATATAATAAAGTAAGTTTAATAATATTCAAACACTTGCAATGCTGTGTCAGTATGCAAAAGATGCACATTTTTTAAAAATAAGTGTCTTTTTTTTGCAACAGGAATCTTCATAGAATCTTGTGTTTATTGCAAAACAAAAGATCAAGGCCACCTTTCAGTAGATTTTAAAACGTGCGAAGTGAAGCCACATTTGGGGCTTAGTTATATTTACACCCATGATGTAGCAGCAACACATTAAGAATTCAGATTAAAGTGTAAGAAGTATTTTTCCAGATAGAGGGTAACCCTAACCAAAGTCTGAGCCCCCACCCAAAGGCCCTGATCGAGGGGAACCCTACCCTAACCTAAGCGGTGGCCATTTTTGTTTGGTTTACCACTCACTAAATTTCTAACCATTACGCCAGTGATTGCCAGCAACAAGAGCTAGCCTCTAAAGTCTATAAAGCCTTTATTTATTAGGAGACTAGCCAGCGAAGTGAACAGTCTTATCAGGCCATAGTTCTTTGGTCACAACCATGCAATATTACTAATTACAAGTGGTCCGGCATTGTTCAATCCTCCCTGTATATGAATGAATGAGAGTAATTTTGTAACCAGAACATAAGAGGGGAGAGAGAGACCATTACAGAATCAATAAAAAAAACATTGACTCTGACTCGACGAGTGCTGTTACTATTAAAAAGAGTGTTAGTATCAATTAGATGCAAATAAAAGATAAAGGCAGAAAAAAAGTTATCCAAAGTTTAACACATCTGTTGTGCCTCTTATCTATAATAATACTGCCTTCTCCCAAAGTTTGAAACCAGTCAATATAATGTGCTTACTATGACTATATATGTATCACCAAGTCTTTATTCAAGTACTAACGGCTGATGAAAGTGTAACCAAGTGTTGTTACCAAACCCTGACAATTAAATTACAGTAACGAAAAGTAGTCTTTAGTAGTTCTTTTTTAGTGAAACGACTACTCATCTCAAGCAAGTAATTTTGCCAGCATACTTAACTAACTACTCATTTTTAGTAGTTTTGTACTACTACTACTAGTATAGTTAAATGATTATTATCCTGTGTTTGTTTTTTTACTAAATGAATAATTTAATTTTTAACCATTACCGATTACCTAGGAGGGTCTACTGATACTGTGATGGTTTCGATAACTTTATTTAACCCGACAGCCTGGCATGCAACTCGCGGTTATTAACTGCTCATGCTCGAAATCTAGGCCTTACACAACGATATATGGCCAATTTATAGAACACTGTGCCTATGTTTTATCACTACACTGAGTGAACTACTCCAATGTCTTCTTATATATCATCTTTGTTACCAGAGTTTATTGACAAACTCAAACTTTTTAAACTAATGCATCTTGTGTGTGTGCTAGTTAACAGGCATTTCATACCAGAACACACTAACGCTGTATCAGGTCCATTTAAGAGGTCAAGCTGTCACTGTCAATCAAGACGATCAGTACTAGACCACATGGATTAAATTTTTTTTTTTTTTTTTTTTTTTTGTGATTTCTAGATCTAGATGTATTTCACTTCTCTCGAGAATAAGACAGAAAAGAGGAGTGAAAAAGCAAAAAATTTAAAATGAGAGAGAAAAACACCAGTAATGAGTTACCGTTACCAGTAAGGCTTTATGTTTTCACTCAGTCTTTGAAGCGGCATGTCAATGATTCTTTCTTTTTTTTTTTTTCATTTCTTACTGTCCATGATGAGGAGCAAGACACAAAACTCCTTATCTTATTGTTACACTTTCATCAGCCGCAGTGCTTGAACTTGAATGAAGACTTGGTGATACACATAGTCATCATAGATTAGTAAGTATAGTAACCACATTTTATAATAAATATTCGGGAGAAGGTAGTTTTTTCTTTAGAATATACATTACACTGTACAGAAAGAGACATTATAATTATAACGGATATGTGCTAAACTACGGATAATAAAAAGTAATATCACCCCCCCCCCCCCGGG
>JAUELK010157353.1:0-20887 GCA_031471215.1 Gastropteron pacificum
GGGGGGGTTGACTAATAAGATGGTACAAGAGGAAAGAATTGAGTAGAGAAGAAGTGAGAATGGATCCCCTCTAGTCACAGGATTGCTAGGCTTTGACTTTGCTTGATTGCTGCAGTGTCAGTCTCACCCTCCTTCCTGCCGCTGCCAGCCTAAGCTTCCATAGCAACCCATACCTCCATGACCACACATGTAACCTGTGTACCAATAACACAGTGCATTTTGAATTATCCAGACTGACAGTGTAGTACAGCTCACCACTTTGGCATGTCCATTGGCAACACCATCATCCCCTCATCCATACTATACAATACATGACTTATGCACCAGACGGAAGACATGGTAACTTTAGTGGACATTTCTTCTTCCCCACCCATCCTCTTCAGGTGGTTCACAACCATCATCGGCCTCTTCTTTAGCCCCCTCTGAGTTTGAAGCTCTGGTTTCTGTGGCCACATCTGAGGCACTCGCAGCCTCGCCCAGCCCCGTGACAGTAAACAGTGACAATCCATCCTCACGGGCAGCCCGCGCCCGTGCTAGGGCAGTACGCAAGTCAGGGTTGCACCAGGATGCTGGCAGGAAAAGGAAGTGTGAGGTGGGCGCGGCAAGGCTCTTATCTTCAGACAGCGAGGCTGAGGAAGATCAGGAGAAGAGAAAACAGACCAAAACTGACTGTGTGGAGAATAAGCTGGGCAGCACGTTTGAGAAGATCTCTCTGGGGAGTAGCATGGAGGAGGAGGGGGACCACAGGATGGTAGTAGATGACTTAGGGAAAGCCAACAGGCTCCTGGATGTGTGTCCTACTGAGGAAAACTCTCTAGCCTCCGAGGTGCACAGGGTGGAAGAGATGGAGAAGGCAGGACAGGAAGATTGTCTGGCCAAACATCAATTTTACACGTCTATAAAGGATTCTCTCAAAGACCCTGTCCACAAGGAGTCTTTGAAGATATCTGCTAAAGATTCCCAGAAGGCAGAGGTGAAGGAGGTGGCTAGTGGCAAGAGAGTGTCAAGGAAGGATACAACACAGATGTCCAGGTCTAACAAGAAACAATGTGTGGACAAAGCCAGTGCCAAAGATGATGTACACAAACTAGACAATGGTAAAGATAGTACAAACAGTGACAAGATGTGCTCAGATAGTGGAAAAACAGACACACCAAATAATATACGTAGTAAGATAGACATTGCTCGCACGGGTGTTGACAGTACTGAGACTAGTATACCAGACAAGACTACAGTAGACAATGTTACTTTAGATACAAACAAGGCCAACTGTGAGAAGCCAAATATAGAACCATTAGCCAATACTGTAAAAGCAGATACATTAAAAGCTGAAACACCCTCAGGCTCCCCTAGTGACCCCACAGTGAAGAAAGAACACCAAGATCATCCAGCTCACAAGAAGAATGGATTAGTGTCTGGTCACTCCACTGATAGGTCTGGACGGTCTAGTCGGTCAGACTCCAGAGGGGGTCAACACAGCAAGTCTTCTGAGAGCAAGCGGTCTGCTTCTAGTAGTGCCTTCAAGAGGTTGAGTAAGTCGGAGGACAGGAAAGCCAAAGGAGGCAAAGATAGTGTGAGGTCTGAGGGAAAAGCTAAGGTTGTGAAGGTAGAGAAAGAATCCTCTAGTACAACCACTAAAGGAGTAGAGAGACACTCCACTCCTGTGAAGAAGGGGCAGGAGTCCACTACCACAACCAATGAAAAGACTGGGCATTCTGAATTAGAAGCAAAGTCTCAGTTGAATCGTAAATCCATCTCTCCCAAGCCTGAGAGAGGAAAGCATTCAAGTGGCTCTGAGAGGAGGGCATCCGCCTCGCCCAAACCTGACAGGAAAAGTCTACCACCCAAAGTTGCACACAAACTGGAGAGCAAGAAAATGCGTGCACAGGAGTTAAAGATGGAAGTCAAGCAGTCCGAGAGTGCAACTGAATCAAACAAAAGTCAAGAGAGATCACACAGTAATAAGTCTAGTCATGACAACAAGCATTCAAAGTCCTCAGAATCCTCTAGTCACAATTCACTTCGGTCAGAACACCAGAACAGAAGCACAGATCACAAAGAGGAAAGTCGGTGTAGTAGAGACAAGAAGTCTGGTGGGGAGTTCTCACAGTCCTCTAAAGTGGACAGTAGATCTCATCACAGAGAGAGGTCATCTTCCTCAAAGAGACGCAGGGAAGCCTCCCCAGGGCCACCCAAACTGGAGAGACAAGTGCCTCCTAAAGTTAATAGAGCCAAACCAGAGAAACAAAGGTCAGAAGCAAACCATGTAAAACAAGAAGACAATAATAAACAAGCAAAGCAGGAGCAAAAATCATGTTCCAAGGATATTGTAGCCAAATCTGAAAAAGATTTTGCCAATGCAAATGTAGAGACCAAGAAATCTTCCACCAGTGAACACAACAGTAGGTCACATGGGAAAGAAAAGAAAAGGCCCTCCCCAGCATCAAGGGGAAAACAAGACAAAAAGAGAGATTCAGGGAAGCCTGCCGCCTCCAAAGACTCGTGTAAAAGTGAGAGCCTTCCCCCCACCAAGGGACGCAGTCGTTCACCCAGCCCAGACTCTGATAGAAAGGCATCCTCTTGTAATGTGTCCAAAGCCACACACACATCACACAGCTCCTCCAGCAGAGCTAGTAGGAGTGCTGGCAACCAAGTCTCTAAGTCTGGGCCAAACTCCTCCACTGACCACCACAAGAAGAAGAAAGAGGCTGTGGTGACTAGTGAGAAATGTTTGTCTGGAGACTTTACCACCATCACTCCAAAAGTGGAGCCTACAGGTGAAGCCAGGACCAACCATGTCCTGGAGACGGACAGCTGTCCTTGCCCGGCCAGCCCTCCATGGACCCCACAGACGTCCCAGGACTGCAGCCCTCTGACCCCGTGTGAGGACCGCAAGCCTTTGATGGAGGATGTGACAGCGGAGGACCAGAGGCCCACTGAGGTGTGTGATGCAGCTCCCCTCACCCCCACACAGGCAGCACCACTCACACCACTCACACCCACCCACAAACCTGACTTGAACCTTCCCACCACTAAACACTCTGACCTTGCTTCTTCTACTCACAAAGATGAACAATCTTCCCTAAAGCCTAGCATCAATCCCTGCGCACAAGATCCCTCCACATTCCCCACCCCCACATCCCCTCCCCCCAGCTCCCCAAGCATCAAAGAAGAGCCCACTACTTCCCCCACTGCTCAGCCCTCACAAGCTGCCCCACCCACCTCTCCCCTCTTTGGCCCACGTAGCCCCAGCAGTTGTTCCACCAGTGAGGACTCTGTACATTCTTCCTCCTGTTCCTCCTCAAACTCGTCAGAAAGCAGTTCTGAAGACGAAGAGGATGAGAAGAAGGTGCCCCTAAGTCAACGGCGCACATCGCCCAAAAAACTAAGCCGCTTGCTTGCCCCAGGTATAGGTCCTGTTGGTTCCCCGCCAGTTCTGTACTCCCCCATGCCTAGTCCCCGCTGGCCCCTCCTTGGCCCCCTCTCTGTCTCTACCAGCAGCTCTAGCCACAATCCAGGCTACCAGATGGTCACTGGAGACTCCTTGAGAAGTCCTCTGCTCAGAAGTCCAGTAGGCGGCTCTTTAGTTCGACCTTTTGCTCAATTTTCTTCAGCTGCTTTAGCCTCTAAGGAAGGCTCCACTGCCAACTCTTTTGTCCACACACCCAAGAAGTCTCAAGCTCTGTCTCAGAAAGATGGTGGTAAATGTGCCGTGGCCGTAGAGAAACCTGTAAGTAGGCAGCAAGAGAAGGACCACAATGCTAACCACCCAACCATGATATGCTCCAACAGTTCCTCATTCACCTCTTCCTACCCTAGTAGGCTAGAGACAGCCCCCTACAAATCTCTACCTCTCAGGTCTGATGACACCTTGCCAACTAGGAACAGACTTGACACTATGTCACTCTCTGTATCTGTTAGATCTGATGACTGGTCTCATGGTAATGTCTCAGCAACAACCAGGTATGAGGCAACTAGTGTACCTGTTAGATCTGAGTCTCACAATCCCAACAATGGTAAACCTACAAGACAGATAGCTGCTTCCTCCTTTGTCTCAGAAGAGGAGACACGTTCCAATGCTTTGCTTCCTTCAAAAGAAGCATCCTCCCATACACCATTACCACACAGCACTGATCTGACAACACATACTAGCTACCCATACAAGCCAGACCTGCAGGCCCGTGCAGGCAAGTCCCCAGAGGAGAAATCTGGCACCAGTTACTCCACCAAACTTGAGCCTCATGCCCAGCCTGCCTACTCCACAAAGGAGGCAACTCATACGAGCTACACTTCTAAGCCCCGTACTTTGTCCATGCACCCCACCAAACAGTTGGCGTCATCCTACACTGGCTACCCATGTAAACCTGATCCTCCTCTCTCAGCCAGGCCCCAGGCACAAAGCCACTCTGTCTACTCATCATCTCAACAGTTGCCACACTCCTCTAAATACTCCCCAAAGCCAGAGTCTCATGTACAAAGTAATGCTTCGTACTCTACCAAAGACCCACATTCCTCGTACCCCAGCAAGCCTTTGCCTCCCCATGTAGCCATGGGGTACACTTCCAAGCCTGAGCCCTCAGTGTACATGTCTGAGTCCTCCCACATGCACTGTAGCAAGCCAGAGCCAGTGGGGCCCCAGCTGTCGCGACATCACCTACCCCCTGAAGTCTCATCACAGCATTCAGCCTACAGACCAGACGCCCAGAGCTCCCACACTACCTCCCCCCTCAGACCACAAACTAGCACCAAGAGGTTTTCCCACAAGAAGCTCAACGCTGTGGACAGGCGGCTTTCTTTCAATGAGGCCACACCGCCCAGCACCCAGCCCTTGCACCCCTCCTACCCCCCTAGCTACCGGCAGCGGCAGCACCCCCAGCAGTACTCTTACTACCCCCCCCACCACCAGCAGCAGGCTGCCCACCCCTCCCCACCAGCAGCCCACTATGGGTCAGCCTCCTCCTCCTCCTCCTCCTCCTCACACTATGGGTCAAGCAAGGGACGCTTCCCTGGTGAGACAGTGGATGCAGGTCAGTGGTTTCGGCACGGGCCTGGTGGTCGGCCCTTCCACAAACCCCATCACCACCACCACCACCATCATCATCATCACTTTTAAACTGGGTACGGTTTTCCTCTTCTGGCTGTCGTCTTGGTTTGTCCCTCATTTTTTGGTTGGACTTGGTGCTGCAGTAGTAGTGTCTGTCCGTTGTGTGGCCCCAGCTTGGCTGCTGTTTGCCTTTTGTACCTCGCCCTAGTAGCACCCATACTACCCAGCTTGTCTTGGTGACCTGTACACACCCTTGCCTTGCATAAATTTCCGTTTTTGGGTTTGGTTTTGGTTTACTTCATTAATATAATTATTTATTCTGTATGAATGTATGTTTTTTATATAATACACTTTAATATATTATATTCTCCTTTTAAAACATTCATCATTCATCGCCTAATAATTATATTATTAATGCTGATTTTATTTGGTGTAGCCAACATAGCAGCCTTGCCATTGACTGACTTATTAACAGCTGTTTGCTTACCCCTCTGTTTGTGTGGACCCTAAAGCTTACATAATTTATCTCTTACACAAGTTACACACTGGAACCACCTGTAACTGGAATTGTTTCCCTCAGAACAACTTAATTTCTATGACATTTTAAATCTATTTCAAAGTTAAGTCAGTGAACTGGTTGCCAGGGAATGGGGATAGAAGTACAAGGAAGTTGTACCAATTGTATGTATACGTAGATTTTGTTTCTGCTTTCTACACATCTTTCTCCCCTTTTTGGTGTAATTTCAACCATTTACATGTACATGTTCATACAGTAAGTTTACTTGTTATATTACAAGAATTGTCTTCAATCCATCTGACCACATGAACATTTGAGGCTTTTTAAATCCGAAGTTTGTGTACAATCACATTCTCTCTTTCACTCATTATTGATTATCAGTAATCAGCTTGTAAAAAAACACCTTTTCAAACCAGTGATGCGGTCCAGCTGTAAAAAAAATGAATATTTCCTACGAACTTTTTAACTTAAAACTGATAATTTGTCATTTTGCACGTTGTCTTGTCCTGCCTGGTGTACACATGAACACAGTATTCTTCCCTGGTTGTTGTGTAGTAGTAGTGAGCACAGTCTGCCCAGTCTTCTTGTGTCTGTCAGTCTACTCTTACTCTTAGTAATAATAAGTGTATTTCTAACGTGAAGACGCACAATAGTAATAATGCAACTAGTACTACCACAAATACAATGGCATACAATGAAATACACATCAAACTTACAGCACAAAACTCATTCAATCAAAACTACTATAAAATCAAGACAAAAAAACAACATTCTCATAAAACCTCTGATAACATATCATTGGGAATAATTCTTAGTCAAAATACTTTGTGAACAGATATGTTTTCAACTTCTTCTTGAATTATTTCTGTTTTGTCATCATTGAGTTTCAATTTGTTGGTGGTCATCCATGCTTTTACGGATTCAAAACAATTAGACATCATGTTTAATAGGTCAACTGCTCCTTATGTCCCATGGCCTCCTTAAGTAAGACCTGAATACCACATGACAAGCTACACTGTACCTAGAGTGTTCACAACAAAAGTCACCAGTAAAATACAGGAACTGTTCCAAATGCAGGATTGTGTTTTACTTGTGACCATGCCCATTTCTGTTGACATTCTCATTCTTTGGTACAGCATGACTTATCCTGTTGTGTAATTCCAGCCTCTTTAAGAGTAAGAGCACTCACTGTTTCCCAGAGGTACCAAAAGAAAGCATTAGTAGTTGTTGTTATTGAACTTCTATTTACGCTCACTCATGGTGCTCTGGGTACCTATAATATTGCCTTGGACACTTACAACTTGTGTGCAGTATGAACACTCAGAGTGTTGCAAGTAGTAACAAACGACAGCTTTCTGTTGGTACGTACTCCTGTGTGCCACTATACATTTTAAATGTACCCTGAGCGTAGTAGTATTCCATTTTAGTTGAATGCAGTAGCTTGGTCATCTCCCACATCCCCTTTGTGCCCATGGACAACCAATATTGAGCTATAGTAGTCTTGTAGAGTTGAAACCCTTGTCTTGTGTTTGCTTGTGTCCTGAGTCATGAGCATGTAAAGTGAGAACATTGCATCACAATAATAGTACATGTACACTACATAGTTTTAAAGGCAATGGAATACCCCATACATCTTGATTTCAGAGAGGAAAAGATATGAGATCGCAAAATATTTTGGCCTGTTTTGAGAGTGAAAAATTATTTTTGGGAGAAAAGGATTGATTAAAACGTCTTGTCTATTATAAGTATAAGTGCCAGCCATACAAAAAAAAATATTTCAAATATCCATTTGCTATGTACCCTTAGTGTAGCTGTATTCCATTTCTACTTGAATGCAGCAGCATTCTATGAGTAGAAGTTAAAGCGAGGGTAAGAAAGAGTAAGTGAGCTGTGAGTGTGTGTTGTAGAAATGCTGTACTTTGTCCTGCATGCCTGTGTGCTGTGTGGCCATGTGGTGTGGACACTGGGATCTCTCTTCCTGTGCATTCCAGTCCTCTAGGGCTCATCATGCATTCCTCTTCACGTCTTAGAAAGCTCTTCTTTTATTTAAAATCATTAATTGGAACAGGGTTTCATTGCTGGCTTTTTCTCTCTCCTAATTTACTTTTATTTCCATTACATGTATTTATTTATTTACTTATTGGATTTTTTTGAAAAAAGACAATTATTCACATTTTCGCTGTGCCTATTAGTTATCAATTATTTGCATCCTAAAACTTGTAAATAAATGTATTTATTTTGCATCTCATGACTATGTATTTTTGAGTGTATTTTTGACATTAGTAGTTTGTCTGTTTTCTAGATCTAGATAAAAGTCACCCTTTATTGTTTTGCATACATGTTGTCTCTTGTGACACTGAATAGCCTTTGTTGTTAAAACCTGAATGATATTGATTTTGTCATGCCTGGGTTAGCTTTAATTTAAAGGATAAAGAGAAAGATTTTAAAACCAAAAAGACAGTTCTAAGGTAGTATACAGTATACATATCATAACACATTTTCCAATAGTTGTTTGTTGCACACTGAAAAAAAGAAAGACAAATTTAAATTACTCTTAATAAGTGCATTTGCATTTGAGCAGAACAAAATGGCAAGGTTTTAATCACTTTTCAAGACTGAAGAAGAACAATTTATATTTTTGAATTCATTTTGCCTATACATCAGCTGACACAAGCCGTCAAAGAATATACATTTTTTTTCTTATTTCTCAATCGAGAAGAAAAACCCTATTATTTCTTGAAATGTATAAAAGAATGATGATCAATGGCCACAAAAACTGACTTTGTCCCTCCTCTCCCTTCCCCTGTGCAGATGTGCGCTGGCTGTTTGTGATGCCCCACCAGATGGGCGTTGGCCAGCGTCCTCCCTCTGTAGTGCTCTCCCCTGGCCCCCTGAACAGCCCCGCCAGCACCCAGAGTGCAGGACAAAAGCCTCTCCAGTCCTGACTGCTCAGCACAACTTCACAACCAGACCAACTGTAGGTCTTACTTCATACAGGTATCAGATCACCTCAGGCTTTGAGCCCAACACTCTGGTGGTACTCTAGTACACTTTACTGCTTGAGAAATAGCTCCAAGGAAAGATTGATCTTAACTGCTGTCAATTACTAAACACTTTGCATTCTGTCTCAATACTTGACCAGAGACAGCAAAGTTCAGAGATGAATTATATTGCCCTTATTTATTGTTACATTTCAAATCTGTCACCAAGATCTGTAGAGGAATGTGTTTGGTCCTTCCAAGCCAGACCCAACATGGATGTCATCCATACAGATCACCACTCACCAACATCATTAGCTAAATTCTGAACAATATGAAAGTCTGACATCTGCGGAATATACCTTTTTTTGTGTGGCAAAAATACGCCAAAAATTTTAAATTATGCTGTAAAAAAAAATGCAACAAATCGACATTAGAATTTATCATTAAAATCAAAAAGTCGCACAAAAGGTGTAAGATTATATTTTAACAGGCCCTAACTATTGGCCAGTAAAGCGAAACCAGCATACCGATACTCAGCTCTGCTTGAAATCTGGAAAATATACTGTAGATGCTGTTCTGAGCACAGAGGAACAACTTAAGTACAAAAATCCCCGTTCAAATATGGTTTGTTCGGGGTTTAGAGTCATCGTTGCCAATGTAGACAAAAAATCTACTACAGGCTACTGTTAGCTAAATCTAAACTGAAGCAGCCTTACAGTTTTTCATGTCTACAAACATTTCTATTTTCAATGATTTAATTATTTTAGTTAAAAAAACAAAGAAAGACAAGAATTTTCGCAACAAATTTGCGGACACATTTTCTGCAGGTGTCAGATCATATTATATATAAATAGTTATAGCAAATTTGCTCATTTAGCCAAGCTATGTTACGACCAGAATCACAGGGCTACATAAAGCCAAGCTGAAGGTTCCCATCAACAAAGTAAAACGAGGAGGCAAGCAGCAGTTGTCAACACCTCAGACCTCTGAAAGGCAGCCACTTCAAGGAGAAGTGATCCAATCTATATCACCACCCAATGGCAGTTTACCTCCTTGTCATTGTCTCTGTGTGTATGCCAGGTCTTGTGTGTAGTTTGAACAGTGCTTGCTTGTTTGAAAGGGGCCCTTTACTGTCGTCATATTGTTGTGATGAATGAATGGATATTCAGATGAAATCAGATTTATCGGCTGCAGTGAGTGCCAAAATGTGAAGGTCTACATTGAATGAAATGATTACCTGACAGTGTGTTTTACTGATTGCCCTGATGGGCCCCTGCTGTCTGTTTGACTTGTTGTCGTCTAAGCCCCTGTGTTCTGTGTGCATTAGTCTGATCTAGTGTTGACATGTGGCCTGATGGTTTGTAGAATCTATTGCTCACATGCTGTGTGGTTATGATTGTGTGAGAGTGTGAGTCAGTGCTGAGATGATACTGAGCTGAAGAGCTAAGTACAATGGTTGTTGTGATTGTTGTCCACTACACAAAGTATTCTTCTATTGATTGATGTGTGATGTGAACTATGTTTTATCCAATATGACCTGATGGGCAGCTCATTGTAACAGAGAGTGGTCCAAGCTCCACTTTAACCCTATCCGCACCCTGGGGGTATATTTGTCACCCCAACACCCATTTACCTATGTATTTCCATACTAAACTTTATGTATTCCTCAAAATCATGGTCCCAAAGTGATTTGCATCATTTATTTGTAGAGGAGAAAAACCCTACTTATTCCTAACCGTGCATCATGGGGTAGTTTTGTCACCCCACCTTGCAGAGAGGAAAAAACCCTATCGTGGGGTAAGTTTGTCACCCAACTGCCGACAGATTTCTCAATGTATCCGCTTACACCCACATCATTCTCAGAACTACAAAGACAAGAAGTTGACAGCAAGATAGAAGACGTAAAGCATTTATTGAAGCTATTAATTTTGATTTAGATTTCAAATTTGTTTCTGCTATAAAGTATGGGCTGACAAAACTTCTACTACTATCCCACGATGTGCGGTTAGGATCAAGTAGGTTTTTTTCCTCTTTAAAATATGGGGTGACAAAAATACCCCACAATGCGCGGATACGATGTAAAAACATGGTGCGCGGATAGGGTTATTGTTTGTAGTAAATGGCATCCTTGCAATACCAGTTGTAGTATAATGTCCATTTTAGAGAATTCATGAAAACTGTCATGGTTTCAGTTGATGTCTGTGAATCATTTCATTATTACTGATTAACATTTTCATTAAAAAATCAAGTCTTTCCACATATGACTTAATTTAATGACAGTTTTTGAACATTGGGCAATCTTACAGGCCCAAAAAATGATTTGAGTGCAACTGCACATGTAGGCCTATAGTCAAGTCTTTTTTCATATAGTTCAGTGTGAGTGGCTGGCTTTGCACATGTGCAAGATTATTTAAATTAGCATTGTCATTTGTATCTTGCTGCCTGAGACATTAAAAAAACTTTCATAAGATACTTCAAGTGAATTGATGCTAAGTGTCACCATAATTATGGACATAAGAGGTGAACTTCATTAATTTATAGCTCTGATAGGAGACTGAAAAAAAACTATGCAATTAGGATACCTTTGCAATTTTTTTCTTTGATTCAATTGATTGTACCCTTATGAAATACCTTGATCTTTGAATTAAAATAATGTGAATAAGTATTATAATAGGAAGTAAAACAATTGGCAATGCGGCACCAGTATGTACAAAGTACAAAGGGTTGGATAAGTTGTGCTTTTTACTAGCACAGTGAACTACAGCCAAAACATGTGCAGTGTTTATAACCGTAACTATTTACGTAGTACCAGGATATGATTTCTTTGGAGTCATTCCACTTCATGTAGATGAGATTTCCCAACTAAGCAAATGTGGCTGTCTGAGCTGAGATAAAGATGGACAAAGACATACCCTACTCCCACACTGAGCAATGATTCAGTCAAAGACAGATTACACAGGTCCCATGTCTAGTGCTATTACTGCTATGAGTTTTCTTGTCCAAGTTTTGAGACTTACCAATGTAACATGATGGGTTATCTTTCCTTTAATGAATGATTTCCCATCAACAGGCAATGACAATGTTTGTCTTCATTTTCAAAAAGTGTTTTGTTCCCCTTGTAAAACCAAGGGCTATTACAGTATGTATATATATTATTTGAAAACTCTGAATGTATGTCAGTAGAGAGAGAGAGAAAGGCTGTTCGGATTGTCATTGACATTGACAATGGTGAGGTAATCTGTCTCTGTCCCACCTGATGTCAGCTTATGCCAGCTCACAATTTATAACACTAACACAGACATAGTTATTGTGTCTCTTTTCTCTGACAATGCTTTCGCTCCCAGCAACAACTCTAATTCATGGTTTTATCAGTTTATTCAGCTGTTGAATGAAGAACGATACACAAAGAAATAACAACACTTGCCGAAAGAGTATGATTTTCTTCTAAGGTAACTACATGTGTGAAACAGATTTTTCATAAGTTATTCCATTAATAAGAGGTGTGCACACAAAACTTCCTGCCTTACTTGATGGCATCAACTGAAGCAATTTGTCGACCCGACACTGACACTACTGACATGACTGGGTGGTACTCTTTGTGTTTACTACATAGTAGTTAGTAGTACACATGCTCTGTTCCATCATGATAGCTGTCTGGGAGGAAAGTGAACTCAAAACTTTGTCTGAATAAAGTCTTTCCTTCAGGAGTGACACTACATTGACAACTGTTGATGTGTTTACAATGTACAATGTTCTGTCATTGTTATAACCGTACAGATGAATAGTAGTATAAGTAGTACAGTGTACATTTCAATTTGTGGATTTGGACTTTGATAAAAAAAAATGTTTGTAGTTTGTGTGTGAGCATGAAATTGCAGATGCCATGCAATACTGCAATAACTTTGTATTGTCAAATATTGAGTTACAGCATTGTTACACGACACTTGTGAAGTGTTGTAGATAGAAAGCATAAGTTTGTGATGTCCTTGTACAGTGGAGTTGTTGGTGTCCTGTACATTGGTGGCAGTCTTTGTGTGGATGATCTCTGTGGAGACCATGGTGGTGTCGTCAGTCTGGGAATGGATTAGCCGTGAGGAGGAAAGTAAAGAATTAGTTACTTGGTACACAATCAAAGAGAAAGAAGAGATGATGAAAGGGCTAGTGACTGGAAGAGTATGTCTTTGGCTTTTCAAGACTAGCTTCATTTTGTGTGGTTTAAATCCTGGCTGTGGTATGCAAGAGTGTGATTGCAGAGAATGCATCTGTGCAAAATCAGTATTTTCACCATTGTTTATTTGTATCCCAAATCAGCAACGTCTATGTATAAAAGTGGTTCTTTCCTGGAATGAAACCTATTGTGTTCTTACTGTTTATAAGAATGTTTGTATAAATACTTTAAATGTAAATGTTTCTTAATCTTAAGAATTTGTAAATTATAGTTTTAAATCTATTTTATATTTTATGAATTTCATATGACTATGACTATTGATGCTGACCAATGTTAATGTGTCAAACTACATGTATAGAATTGTTTTCTTTTTTTTAAACAATCAAAATCCCATACAGAAGTAATGCACCTTATGGTAGAACTGATGGCTGATCTTAGCAGCACCCTGTTCAGTGAAAACTAGCTGTAGTATGCAATGTGGAGCACCAACGAGAGCTTGATTGTATAATCCTCAAAAGTGAAAACATTTTTGAGGAGATTATCAAGATAAAGAGTGTTATCCAAACCAAAGCAGCCTCTTCCAGTGACAATGTTTGTAGCATTTGTATAATAGTATAATCAATCTTTTAGCCTTACATGCTGTCAGCTGTCAACCTAGCGAGTGTCCCCGCACACACACTGAGACTGTTGGCTTTGTGCTCACTGCTGTCCCCTCAGTCCTCACCTAGAATAACCTATTGTGTGCCAGAGCTCACAACTGTGACAGCTTGTTTAGTTGAAGTTGTCCTAGAATAAGCAATTGTGCACCTCAGCTCCCTGTATCTGTGCTGAGAAGGATACAATACCGGTTCACGTTGAAGCCCTCAGACACAGAACAGTATTGCCCCCATCCAGTCATCATGTATTCACATCACCTGTCATCTACCATTCCTTATCAAACAGACAGTGTGTGACTGTGTGCTGGGGTTGTAGTAGAAGATGAAAGCAGAAAAAAGGTCACAGTCACAATGGTATGGGACATGCTTGTTCTCATTGTCATCGTGATATGGGAGAGTGAGTCTGCTCTATTTATATGGATGATTGACTTGCTGCCTATTCCAGTCTGCTGTACAAGGTATGGGGTTGTTGTATACACAGTTACATTGCAATGATAGTGATAGTGAATGGATGTAGTATGGCAAGGTCTGGGTAGGCAGTACCTGTAGCCTTTTGTCAGGGGGGTTCAATCAGTCAGTGAACTCATATTGAGTGAAGACGTTTCACCAGATACTATCTTTGCTACTGTCAATGTCAAATGATGATGAAAGATGATTTCCTACACAATGGAACTATTGTATGATGTTTCATCTCCCATCAGTATGCACAAGTCTAGATGTAGTGTATGTAGAACTATTGTTTGTATTGTTAGAAGACTAGCAGTAGCAGATCACTCGACTAAAGATCTGGTTACTTTGTGTATAAGTGAAAGAGATAGAAGAGAACATGATTCACCAAGTTGACCAAGTGCGCTCTGTCTCTTTGTGAACACCGCTGTGTATTCAATAACTTATCTCATGAACCAGCCAGTGAGCCAGTGCTGTGGAAATGATGACTTTTGGATGAATGAATTGACTGCTTTACTGATTCCTACTTAGCACTAGCACCATAGCTCTTGTAGATCTGTTGTAGAATAGTAGTGTTTGCTTTCGTCTTCATAAGGGGCCTTTATATCAAAGATGTTCACACCATTTCTTGGTACCAAAAGAAAAAGTAAGAACCGTATTTGTCAATATAAATTAACTGAATTCAAAATTTAACTGGAAAGTGTTTCAGTTGTTATGAGTATGAGAGAAGACAAATTAATTGAATTGTTCATCTGTACAGACAACCACCCCTTTTTTTTTTTATAATGAAAATGTATTAACCACATTGATTTCATAAACTTTGAGGTATCTGCTTCTCAAGTTTCACATCAAAACTTTGTTACACTTGATTAAGACTGTTACTACATATGTGTGATGGAATGGTCTGTGACTCCAGAACCAAGTATCATAATGGCAAATGTGTCCACAAAATGGCACCCCTTTTATCAAAATTGTTAAAGTGAAAAGTATCCCAGATGTATGTATCCTGCAAATTGACTAAGAAGATTCCTCTATTCAATGTACATTTCAACCACCCCCTCTGTCTGTCCTCCACCTTATGTATGTTGTTAATTAACAAACAAGATTTTGTGCTGAAAGGCTGAAAGAATTTTTAGTTCCCAGATAATTTATTTATTCTTGCATGTGTGGGCTTCTTGATGCCATAGGCATTTTGTTCTTCTTGATGTGTGCTGCATTGTGTCCATGATGTCCTCAGGACCAGTGCAGACTTGTATGCTTGTGTTCTTGGCAGCAGGCAAACTTTTAGTTCTTCTGTTGGTGGCTAGATCAATGTTTTTATGGTTTATTAAACATTTTCTCATCCCTGAAAACCCTTGTCGTGTCATTTACTTTGTTGACTGTTTGTATCTCTGTATCAAACAATATACATTGTTGTGTAGCAAGTAGCTAAGTAGGAAATCCTACTACAACTATACAATACATAATGTATAATTCTGTCATTTTTTTGAATGAGCGTATATGACAGGACAGCAGCTCCGCTCCTTCTTAAGGGTATATTGATTACATGTACATGCATTTATTTTACTGAAAAGGAAAATAGTTCAATGTTTCCTTTAACTCGTAGTCTAAAGGTACCCCAAAAAATTAGACAAAATCCTAGCCACTCTGTCTTGAGAATTACCATTCCACTCTAGATATAGCTGAATTCAAGTTCTTTATTCAAAGAAATAAAATATGAAAGGCAGTAAGTTCATATTTATTGATTTATTGTGAACACAGCATTGAATTGGTGGCAACAGGCATCATACATACATATTTAAATTCAATTATTGGTAGAAAACACCCTGTACATGTTTGGTAAATTAAGACTTGCATCACATAATTCTTCAAGAAACGAATTGACAGCAAATCAAAAGTTCAACACCAGGGAGTTGATGAGAGTACATGTATCTACATGTCATTGAAATCTCACCTCTATTACAGCAAGATGGCTCAGATTCAGATTAGAAATTTACCATAGTCTCTTTGTATAGTTTGTGCAATTGACCGTAAACTTTATGTGAGCCATAAATAGGCTGTACAAACATTGATCGCTTTTTAGATTTTCTTCTATTATTGTATTTTCTAGGCAACCACCATAGAAATGTCACTCCTCCTTTGTCTGACACCTTGTTGACACTGATACCTATGGATTTTCTTTGTGACTAGTGGCCAAGTTGTACAGCATAGGCTACAACTTTTTTCACGCTGAGTGAGTGGCAATTGACGAGTGTCTTTAATTTCTAATTCCACTCTAAAGCAGTCTATGGAAATTAAATCTGCAGTCAGTGGCTTGCGATATAACGAGTGACGTATGGCGTGCGACTTTCTCTGTGTGCCGCCTAACTAACAGTAATACTGACATACTGTACACATCCATTGAGATGATGAAAGTAAAAAGCACATTGGTGGAGAACTCATTTAATTTTAGTAGTAGTAGTAGTAGTACATGTACATGAAAACATATTTCTCTGCACAATGCTATCTACTCAGCCTCATGAGATATGCATGGAGAGAGTCCGGGCAGTTCAAGGGAAAGTACTTGTGGTAAAAGTTGACGTTGAACTCTTCAGCTTTAAAACCAAACTTCTGGTACAGGTGTATGGCTGGGTTGCTCACTGACACGTGGAGGACGACATCTTTGCCCATACATGTCTGTGGAACACACACACAGACTTAGTGATACATAATGTAATGTTTAATTCAGCCAACAAGGACAATTGCATGAACAAGGAGCAAATTTGAAGGCCCTCCAGTCCCAGGTTGCAGAGCTAGGCTGCCATGGCTCTATAGGTCTATTAGACCACTTGAAGAGCAAATGAAATGGCTCATACCTTGTGTTTGATTCCATTCAACATTTTTCAATTGCTTTTAACTTGATACTGAGTAAAAAATAATATTCAAGTTGCAACATTCTGAGAAGAGGAGTTTTGCACCTTCTTTTAACATGCCCTGATCAACTCACTCACGTTACAACAAAGATATGATGATCTATGGACTACATGTATAATATGAAGACAGTACAAGTGCAAAAGAGAGGACTTTTTCGTATTAGTAGTAATAGTAGTTAGGCCTACTTGTAAATATGTACTAGAAACTTCCAAAGGCTCCATGTTAAGGCTATGGCCCTGACCTGAATGAGATGGTACAACATGAAGGTTGCGATGCCTGCACCCCGCCACTCCGGGTGTGTGAAGATGAAGGAGATGTAAGCCTCATTGTAGCCTCTGTCCGGCACCATGAACGCAAACGCCACCACAATTTTCCTGCGGAGGACATTATTTGTGAAGGAAATAAAGTGAACAAGCAAAAACTGTTCCTTTTGACTACATACTACATGTAAATCATTTACAAAACATTGCAGATCCTGTGCATTCTAATTCTAAATGAATGAAGGCAAATGATCAAACCAAGTGGCGATGGAATGTGACACGAAGTCTTTCAGGCTTAGATCTAGATCAAGATCAAGATGTAGACATGATTCATGTTTATGTTTGGCAGCAAAACAATTGATAATGAAATTTAGATTAGATTAGATCTAGATATATTCATTCATCTGACTTTTTCATTGATGGAATGTGAACTTTAACTCACTTCCTAGGCCAACAAACTGTTGATAATATTTCTCCGATTTAAAAAAGTTGGAATGTAAGAATAAAGACGATGTCACCTTGTCATGCACCCAGTTTAATTGGTATAAAATGGTTACTTATTCTTAATACATAAAGCAAAACGTAAGAGGAACTTACATCCATTTTGGTGCAGTATTAACTGAGGAGATCTGCTTTGAAATTCAGAGTTTGCCTCTAATTTATATACATGTAGATAAGTATACACCTCACTGGATTACAAGCAGCACCAGATTATGTACCAAAAATATTCTTGAGCATTGTTATTAAATGACTGCCGTTAAATGTGTGGACACTCAACTACCAGAAAAAGTGAGAATGTGATATTTCTTGACAAATCCTAGTAAAAGCTGCAGGAGTGTATAAGTATAAGGCGCAGGCAGGGCCTGTGCTGATGGAAAATAGTTTGGCTTATAGTCTGGAAATTACAGTACTAGAGTAGAAAAAGTGAAGCACTGACCTGTAGAGTACAACACAACTGAAGTCTGGGTACTGGAGACATTCTGACACTGTGGAGGAAAGATCATTCACAAGGTTTTGAGAGGTCTCGTCTTCATTTTATCACACACACACACACACACACACAGTTAGACCAACTGATGGTGAGAACACACGTCATGTCTTCCTCGCTTATTACTAATATTAAATACTTTTTAAAAGTTTCTACATGACAAACAAAAAGACAACCTGACATATACGGAATATGTGGCTGCATATCGGACATGCGGCCGCATATCTTAGCGTTTCCGCATATTATATGCGGGGCGCATATTTTTACGAAAATGTTTCTACGTGCTGTAGAGTGCTTCCATCTTGCTGTAGAGCGAGAAGAAGTGCAATATAATTCGATTATTAGAATCATTATAATCCACATTGTACTCACTATCAATGCCAGGCCAAAAGAACTCCCGACACAGTGCGTTGACAGAAGGGATGTGCTCTGGCCTCACATAGCAGTAGTCTATAGGTGAACTTGCTGCAGCTTTCCACTGTGGGTTAGTTCTGAAACAATCAAGACAAAATGGATACAACTTTAAATGTATTTTCTATTACTTCTCTTTACATGTTTCTTTTTAAAATCCCTCTAAAAGATATTTATAATCTCAGAATTGACACAACTTCATTTTATTTTCTATTACTTCTCTTTACATTTTTCTTTTAAAAATCCCTCTAAAAGAAATTCATAATCTCAGATTTGACACAACTTCATTTGATTTTCTATTACTTCTCTTCATGCATTTCTTTCAAAAATCCCTTTAAAAAAATAGAAAAATTATTTACGCTGAACCTACTCTGTATTCTTACATGTAATTGTAACCAAGCAACACCTAGTGGTGTTACTAACAGGATTTGGAGTCTTTACCCATGTTGCTACTATAACATTAATATCTTTGTATAAATGTTTTCTGCTCTTCTTATTCATTACATGTTGTTGGTCCTTCTCTACTTTACTTTAGTCCAGTAGTACAACTGTGACCTACCTGTGAGGGTAAGCTTGTATTTCCTCCAACAGTTTCATCTTGAGTGGCCGACGCCTTGGATGGTAGTTGCGCCAGATGAAGGGAAGTAGGACCCTGAGGGGACATGGCAAATGTTGGGTTCATAGTGCTTCTGACGTTGGCTAGTGGCCCTCCTATAGGTGGAGGAATGCATTTTAGAGTAGAAATAGATAGTGTGAGACGCAGTCACAAAGAGACTGTTCATCTCTTCTGTCTGCTCTGGTCTGAGTTCACTTTGTCTGAGTCAATAGCGGACATACATTGTTGTTGTTTTGATCAGGCACTACATAATATGAGTTCTTCACTCTTTGAATGGTCTTATACTTATAGACCTACAGAGCCATGACAGCCGGGGACTGGAAGGCCTTAAAAATGGACCCTTGTTCATGCAATTAATTGTGCAATGCAGTCACAAGACCCCTCTAGACCAGACAACTGCTGTGCAATGCAGTCTTTGAGTATATACTGGTAACACATATAAGACACACAGAGAAGATGAGCGACACACAGAGGAGATGAGCGACACACAGAGGAGATGTGCCACACACACACAGAGGAGATGAGAGACACACACACAGAGGAGATGAGAGACACACACACAGAGGAGATGAGCTACACACAGAGGAGATGAGTGACACACAGAGGAGATGAGACACATAGAGGAGATGAGAGACACACAGAGGAGATGAGAGACACACAGAGGAGATGAGTGACACACAGAGGAGATGAGCGACACACAGAGGAGATGAGTGACACACAGAGGAGATGAGAGACACACAGAGGAGATGAGTGACATACAGAGGAGATGAGAGACACACAGAGGAGATGGGCGACACACAGAGAAGATGAGCGTACCTGGTAGTGTAAGGACTGACCACTGGTTTGAGCTCACTGTCCTGCAGGCCCACCAATCTCTGTCTGAAACAACTGTACTGACGCCCCAGAGACTACTTCTGACGCCCAGGCATCTGGGGGGGGGGGGAGGAATCACAAAACCAAATGGAAACAAAATAATAATAACAATAATAATGAAGTTTATTTATAAACCGCCCACTCCCCTGGAATACAGAGCTCAAGGTGCGGTACAAACCCCACACAACATGCAGTACGAGTATGAGAGAATTATTATTTCTTGTATGTGAGGGGCATTTCTATTCCACATCTTTTATTCCTTCCCATTGTTCAAAACATTTTAGATTGTCACTTTAGAAATGGGAGTAGGAGAAGGGTTCATTTACGCCATTCACACTATCATAAAAAAACTTACAGTGTAAAGCGTATACAGCCAACACTCTACCATCAACTAAAACGAAATTAAAGACACATTTTTACAAACAAGTTATCTGTTTAATGAAGGTCCACATCATATAGTAACCCCCATTTCTCTTTTTACACAGTATTGTTCCACTCACTTTTCAAATGTAATTATTCTTATATTATATGTGTGGATTAGGTAAAGTAAAAGTAAAAGTAAAGATGGCATTTATATAGCGCTTTTCCTCCGGAGAGCTCAAAGCGCTTTACATCTATTACTATTACTCCCCCGGCAGGCTACTAACGCACACAACACATAACACATCATAAAGGTTATATATTGTGATCTATGTGATGTGATATTTGTACTTTTATGTTGTATTTTATTCACGCTCTATGTAAAGCGCTTTGAGCTTTTATAAGGGAAGTCTGCTATATAAATGAACATTTATTATTATCATCATTATTATTACTAGTGGTTAGCCCATTCTACGAATAGCAGAGTACCCCCCGGCCCTGCCCTCACCCCCGGCCCCTTATCGCCTCATTTAACTTAAAACGATTGAGATACTCATATTAATGATACCACACCGCCCCCCTCCCCACCCACTCTTTCAAACCCCGTTACACTGTAGATGTTTCCGAAAAAACAAATTACGCACTTTCTCACT